>CAUYON010040818.1:0-35453 GCA_963573935.1 Arctocebus calabarensis
GGGCTCTGTGGCTCCTCAGCTAGGCCACCGGTTGTGTCAGTGTTGGCAGTGGGAGAGTTGAGTCCTAACAACCTGGGTACTTGATGGGGGGTGGGGCGATTCACTCAGTTCCAGCCCTGTCCCTGATTGATGTAAAGTAGATGAAAAAGTTGATAGAATAGAACAAGTTCATAGAATTTCTGTCCTGTGGAGGAGACGCTGGGCTACTAATAGTCCTGACTTAGTCTGAGAGCTTTAGCCCTTTGTCTCCACTGTCATCCCCTGAGGGCCAGGTGTGGCCGAAATTCAGAAAAGCCTTGGTCTACTTTTCGGCCAGCCGGCCAGCAGCTTTTTGGCTCAATCTCTCACCACTCCCAAGCCGGGAGAATGGCACAGACCAGCGGCAACCCACACCCTGTCCACACCTCTCGAGAAAGTGTTCAAGAATCTGGACTCCGTGGGGGAGAGACCTCCAAACCTCAGGGTGAGAGTGGAGGGGAGTACCGGGAGTTCCAACTTGCAGGTAGAGAATATATACAGTTTTATACAGTTTTATGCCTGGCAGGAGAGTGCCGCGGCACAGGGGGAAGGAGGTCCGGTTTTTAGAGGGTCTCTCCCGTGGGGTAGAGTGGGAGGACAGCCAAACTCTGCTTGCTTGTTTGTATGGAGGTATGGCATATACTGCGAGCTGTTCTCTTGGGGGAGGGGACTCCCATCCACTTGGTGATGTGCTCTGTACCTTTTATTTGTATCCTTGGGGTCGCAGGTCGCTCCAGCAGGGTTGATGTGAGTTCCTCCCTTGTCTCTTGGCTCAGCTCCAAACCGTTGGCTTTCTCACTAAATTTCAGTCCTTTAACTCTCCTTCTGGTCAGGAGTGTCTGCAGAAAGCTGGCTACAGACCGCCATCTTGGCTCCTCCCCCTCTTTATTTTTTTAAAAGCCAAAGTTCATTGATTTTATTAGTAAGAGGCTAAAATGTCCTTCCGTGTATTAGATTTCAACATGGTGATCCTTAACTCAGCAAGTTATTATTTTTTTAAAATTCATATTAATATGAGGGTACAAATGTTTAGGTTACATTGTTTTCATTTCTAAGGTAAAGAACATGCTGTAGTTGAGCTCTTCAAGTGGAATGCTGAACATCCTTACATTATGTGAGATCCCACCAATCTCCTCTTCCTTTCCTCCTCCCTCCTCCGCATTCCCTCCTCTTTCCCACCCCTAGCTAGACTATACTTGTGTTTTTCTTGTGTGAGTGTGTGTGTAGCTGTTTATATGTTAGGTTCATATTAGTATTGAGTACATTGGATCTTTTTTTTCCATTCTTGAGATACTTTACTAAGAAGGCATTTCATCTCTATCCAGGAAAACACAATAGATGTAAAGTCACTATTGTTTCTTATGACTGAATAGCACTTCATGGTATACATATACCACAGTTTGTTAATCCATTCATAAATTGATGGGTACTTGAGTTGCTTCCATGTCTTGGCAATTGTGAATTGACCTGCAATAAACATTCTGATGAAAATGTCCTTATGGTAAAATGATTTTTTTTTTCTTCTCGGTATATATCTAGTAATGAAATTGCAGGATCAAAGGGAAGGTCAACTTTTGGTTATTTGAGAGTTCTCCATATTTCTTTCCATAGAGGTTGTATTAATTTGCAATCCCAGCAGCAGTGCAAAAGTGTTCCCTCCCCTCCACATTCACACCACCATCTACAGTTTAGGGATTTTGTGATGTGAGCTAATCTCACTGGAGTTAGATAATATATCAGGGCGCTTTCTCTTTGCATTTCTCTGATGACTAGGAATGGTGACCATTTTTTTCATGTGTTTTGAGCCATTGGTCTATCTCCTCAGAGAAATTTCTGTTTGACTCTCTTGTCCACTTATAAATGGGGTTGTTAGCCCTTTTCTTGTTGATTAATTTGAGTTCTATATAGATTCTACTTATCAGTCCTTTGTCATAATCATAGCATACAAATATCTTCTCCCATTCCAAAGGCTTTCTCTTTGCTTTAGTTGTGTTACCCTTAGCTGTGTGGAAGCTTTTTAGCTTGATTATGCTTCCATGGGTAGTGAGTCACTACATATTATACAAAGCAAGCTTAGAGAATCAGAATCACCTGTTGTACTGAACCTGTAATGAACCTTAAGTAGGTGTCTTGGCATTTTCTTTTTTTTTTCTTTGTTATGTAAAGGAAGCAGGGCATGGGTGTGCTCCCACTTAATGGCCACAACGTTAGTGTGTATGGCACCCCTCTTGGGAATGGGACACAATTATAAAAGGTATTTTCTTTTAAATGAAGCTTTCCTTTCTTTGGCAGTCTTAGAGTCTTCTGCTGTGTCATCATTGGGTCTTTCCCCCTTTTCAAAGAAGCTATCCAGAGATGTCTGTTTTTCACTCATTTTTGCTAGGGTTAGCTTGTGGGCTTGCCAAAACCATGGCTGAGACAAATTTGTAGTGCAGGAAATAGGTGCAGTCAGAAGTGGAAAATATAATAATGGGCAGGCCACCCATGGACTGAAATAAGCATCAGATTCTGACTTAAATTCTGCCGCCAGATGCAGCTGTACAATTGAAGTACATCAACACACTTGCCACTGTAAAACCTGCCACCAGATGTAGCTTAATTGTTACTTGCCACTCACAGATAGGATTTTGATAAGATTGTGTAAGCAACTGTTATTATGGTCTCTGTACAGCCAGACCTCTCTGCTTATGATAATCTGTATTTGCAGTTTTTCTCCAGTGTTAGCTTCATCAGCTCAGCTCTATCTCAGATCATCAGGCAATATTAGGTTTTCATAAGGAGATCTCTTATATGTGCAGTTTATAATAGGGTTTGTCTTGCTATGAAAATTTAATGCCACCACTGATCTGATAGGACAGGCAGAATTCAGGCACTTATGCCAGTAATGGGAAATGACTGTAAATATGGGTAAGCTTCAGCTCACCTCCTGCTGTATGGACTGGTTCTTTAAGAACCACAGTTCATGACCTATAGGCTAAGGATTGCAGTTCTAAAAGACTACAGTGTGTCCTTGAACAAAAGGTAAATAGTCAACTGATGATTTATCGAGAGCTTACAGGAATCAGCCTTATTTAGTACATGTAACACACATTTACTCACACCAAATATCACCTCCTTGATTGTGCTTCTTAACAGCTGTGTAACTCTGATCACATGTTTGCCCTTTCAGCAAAAGTTTTCTTCACCTGTTGATAATATTAGCTTCTTTACAAGGCTGGTGCAGGGATTAGATGAGATATTGTGTATATAATACTTATTACAACACCTGACACATAGCATAACCAGCATTCATTAAAAGGTGATATCTTTACAAATAACCTTTATTTTCTCAACAAAGTATTTATATAAATAAATAACTGTTGAAACCTGAATGGTGTATTTTAACAATTATGATGACTTAAAATACAGTGTAGATGGGCAGAGTTAAAGTGAAATAAATAGCATGCCCAGGGATGGGAGAGGAGTGGACAAATAAACACTACTGCTGAAAGGATATACTAAAGGGGACAGAACCTTCATGTTATTAATTGCTTGCTTTACCAATAACACATAGTAAAGAATTTGTTCACTTTTGTTTTGCTTGTGAAAGTCTTTCTGTATATGTAATTCAAACTATAATCTTGGTCTGTGATTGGCAGGAACCCAGTTGAAACCACTTTTTTTAGTGGAGCCTGATTTAAATAGCAAGATGAACTGTCCAGAATAAAGGAGATAATTCCAGGAATAATTTAGTTAGTGGTTGATTTTTTAAAAAAGATTTGACATATTCTATAATAGTGCATAATAGCACAGTTGCAAGATTTGAAAAATACTGCATGGAGCCAGAGAGAAGAAAATAGCACTCATGTCATTATTTTGGAACTTTAAAAATACCACCCTAAGACAAAAATTGCTTTGAATGAATAGAAATATCAAAAGGATGAGGAGAAAGAATCCCCAAAGGTATATGCTTATGGCAACATCTCTTGAGAGAGTAATTTCCATTTCCACTAAAAGATAGAGATTAATGTATTCTTTGATTGGTGAATTAGAGAGGCAAGAGAAAGGGAATTTTCATTCATTTCATTCAATTATTTGAGAGTAACAAAAATAACATCTTTGGGGAACGAATAATTTGATAATTATAAAGGCAATTTCAATTGACAGTTTACAATCCATATTCATGTCATATCCATTAAGGACAAATTATACCCCACTATTTAGGAGAAAAATGAAGAATGGGACTGCTTTCAGAAAAATAGCTCCTTTTATTCAAATACAATCAACTACATCTGTTTATGTAAGAAACAGTAAATATATGAATTATTTTTTTAAAAGGCCCTAACAATAAAGGTTAAGATACAAAACATAAAGTCTTTTCTGTTGGACATGGTTATACTCCATATTCAAAGGAAGCTTTCACCTGGGACATTATTTTTGAGGACCTGTTTAGAAAAGAAGGTTAAAATGTGTCTATACAAATGATGTTTCATAAATTAGATTATTAGGCCCATACCTCTATTTTTCTTCAGCATGATAAAGATAAAGTTTCTACCATAAATTAAAGTCAAATGTGGAATTCCGTGTTTGAAAATTTAATGTGCTTTCCTTTTTTTTGTTTCTTGTTTGGAATGTTCCTATTGGGGACATTTTAATGAAGCAATTGACTTATTCTTCTGGCTCACATTGCATAAAGAGGTGGTTAGAGAACGAGTGGCTAAATGTCCACACTTCTCAGTTAGATGGCCCTGGGACTAATTTCCCTTTACCTCTTCTTTGCTGTGTGATCTTGGTCAAGTTCCTCTCTAAACCATAATTTGTTCCTCTGTAAAGTAAGAATATGTCATGGATGGCTGTAAAGATTAAATGAAGCTCTCCATGTAAAATAGTAAAAATAAATCGATGTAAATACATTTGTAAATGAATTTACAAATACATACAATGATTATATTATTTAAAAGTATAAAAACTCTATGTAAAATTAAGTAATATTTTCCGTTTATGCCCAAACAACAAATGAATAATATACACACACATAAGCATATATGCAATATGCATATGCTTGCTAGTGCACATATGCTGTTTGACCAGGACTTAGCAAAACCTAGTTTTAACAAACAAAAATACAGGATTCAAGGAAAAATTTAAATTTCAGGTAATCAGCAAATTATTGAGCATCCTGTATTTAATATAGCAATGACAATAAGAACATTTTATTGTTACAGGATTTTAAAATTTCCCCACCAATAATAGTTACCAATGGATCTACTATAATTTTGTGAATTAAATCAGGGTAATTACCATTGTATTGAATAGGCTAAGTCCCAACTCTCATCAATCTACTTCCCAGATTCTTGGGATTCTCTTTCTGTTGCTATAACTTACTGGTCATTTATAAGTATAGGAATAGTCTAGTTTTCAGATGTTGATATCTTTTCAAGGTGGCTGAGATCTACCTAATTCTAAAACATCAATTTGACCAAAGTAAAACCCATGCATTTGTGACATAACAAGATGGTGAACAAGGTAGCTGTCCCTACCACCATTATTGTCTCTTCCATGTTGAAATTTGGCATCTGATTCTATTCACGCATGAGTCTTCAACATCCAGGAAATATTGGCTATGCTCTCCCAAAAAGTTTTTCACCATTTGTCACCTGGGTGGCATGAGGACTTTACAGAATTGCTGCTACCCAGCCAGGTTTTAAATGGGGAGGGGAGTAAGCTTTCTTTCTCACGAGCACCCCAATCACAGGGATAATCTTCCTTGGTTTGAAAAGAGAAGAAAACTCAAAGACTGATCAATTTGCACAAATTACTTTCCAAAAATTCCTTCTGAAATTCTCATCTTCTCTGAAATAAGCTGGAGGCAGAGGTTGACAATTGGACTTATTATTTATTTTAGGAAATCCTACACCAGTGTGTCAACCACCTTATTTTAGAATTTGTAGACAGAGTTACACATTTTTCTATATTAAGGGCTTCAGCCAAATTTTTGAGACAATAAGGAAAATTTTATTTAATATCTTGATATGTTTTTTAATTCAAATTGACAAATAGAACTAATTTAAGTACAAAATACAATACTTTTAAAAGTTCATTAATAGTCTTCATATATGATGTGTATTGACAACTGGAAAAGTTTATTAAAGCTAGACATGGACACTGTAATCACCTGATCTCAGTGAAACCATAATTTAAAAGCAATCCTTTCTGCCTTATTATTATATGATTTATGATCTGCTTTGGAACTCTGAAGTACAACTTCTAATCACGTTGGGATTTATACACCATTTCCTTTTTTGACATCTAATTTAATTAATCTCTAAATTCCTTCTCTAGGGAGTACTTAATTTAGGGTCACTACAAATATACTTAATGTAGTTTCATGTTCTAACCTTATTTATTACTTAGCACTTATGTCATTTTTCTTATTAAATTATTTTTAATTGGTGCATTGTTATTGCATGTATTTATGGGGTAAAATTTGATGTTTCACTACATAGCTATGTTGTATAATGATTCAACCTAGGTCTATCACCTCATGCATTTATCATTTTTATGTAATAAAGAAGAACATTCAAAGGCTTCTCTTCTGCCATCTTGTAATATAAAAGATTTTACTGTTAACAAGTCTAACCCTACTATGCAATGGAACACCAACATTTATTCTGCTTATCTAATTGTAACTTTGTTCTTGTTGATCAGGTTCTTTCAGTCCTACCTCTCCAACTCCCTTCCCCAGCCTCTGCTGATGATTGTTCTACTCTCTGCTGTTAAGAGTTCAATTGTTTTTTTTGGTTCCATATATGGGTGAGATCATGTTGTACATCTTTTTGTGTCTGACTTATTTCATTTAGCATGATGTCCTCCGGGTTCATCTATGTTCTTGCAAATGACAGGATTTTATTCTTTTTATGACTGAACATTATTCGATTATGTATATACACCATTGTTTTCTTTATCAATTCATCTGTTGTTGGACACTTATTGTGATCCCATATCTTGACTATTGTAATCACGCTGCCATAAACATGGGAGTGCAAATGTCTCTTCAGTGTAGTAATTTCATTTATTTGAATATATATGCAGAAGTGGGAATGCTGGATCGTAAGGTAGTTCTACTTTTAATTTTTTGAAGAACCTTCATACTGTTTTCCATAATGTATGTACTAGTTTACAATCTCACCAACAATGTTTAAGGGTTCCCTTTTCTCCTCATTCTACCCAACACTTGCCTTTTTGGTAATAGCTATTATAACTGAAGTGAGGTGGTACCTCATTTTCATTTTAATTTGCATTTTTCTGATGATTATTGATTTTGGCATTTTCTCATATACCTGATGTTTATTTGTATGCCTTCTTTCAATAAATGTTTATTCAAGACTTTTTCCATTTTTAATTGGGTTATTTCATTTTATTTTATTTTTATTTTATTTTATTTTATTTTTTTGCTTCTGAGATGTATAAACACCTTATGTATGCTGGATATTAACCCCTTGTCACGTGCAGAGTTTGAAAATATTTTCTCCCATTCTATACGGGTTGTTTTTCACCCTCTTATTTTTGCTTGGTACAAAACAAACAAAAAAAGACAACTTTTTAGTTTGCTGTAATCCTATTTGTCTGGTTTTGCTTTTGTTGCCTGTATTTTTGAGGTCCTATCTTTAGCTAGCACAATGTTGTGAAACATTTTCCATGTGTTTTCTTCTAATAGTTTCATAGTCTCAGACTATGAAAAGACTTTTGTTTAAGTCTTTAATTTATTTTGAGTTGATTTTGGTGTATTGTGAGGAGGATGAGCACCAGGTAGCCATCTTGTTGATTATAACCAGTGACAATTCTGTCATTTCCATTCCTTTATTCATGACGTATTTATTCTTATGGCTGAATACTCCCCTTAAAAACTTAACATATTTCAATCATTTCAACCTGGGATATCTAGTATTAATGCTCACAAATGGAATAAAATATTTGGGTATAGAGATAGCCAGTGTAAAACCGCTTGAATTACAATTCAATCTGAACAATTGTCTAAGAATAAAATGCTAGTAAAATAAATTATGACACATATACTGAAAACATTGAATAGTCACTTAATGATGTTTATAAAGAATTAACGAACATAGGGAAAATATAATTTATTTGGTGTTATGTGAAAACTGGAATAAACATCAGTATTCCATATGAGAATGAAGTAGAAAAGGTTCAAAGTCATAATGATAGTAATAATTTAAAAACCTGTGTAAAATATATCAGGTGAACCCAGGTAGCCTTTGTGGGTAGGCTATGGGGGATATATTTTTTTCCTTCTCAATAGTCTAATGTTCTCATATTTCTGAATTTTCTGTATTGAAAATTTCTGTAATGCATTATACTACAGAATAGGAAAAAAAGGCAATTTTATGTCAATATCACTTTTAAGTGAGACTTTGTAAGACACCCTTATTTCCCTTGTACAAATCAAATAACAAAATAAATTCTTCTCTTCCTCTTCCTCCTCCTTTACCTCTTTTTAAAAATCTCTAATCTAGGTTGACAATAAGTTCATTTTGACTTTAATTAAAAGCCACAGATGGTTGAATAAATAAGTCCTATTATGTTATTTTTCACCTTATGGGTAAAGTTAAACACATGTGAGTTGTATTTAACTTATGCTGCTGGTTTTGAGCTCAGAGCCTCATGAAGTATATATGACTCACATGTCTCTTGACCTAGCTTGACCTAATAAAACGCCATGGCACCAAGGAAATTTTGCTGCTAGTGTGGCAATAAAAGTATTAAACTTTTCCACCAGCTATTTTGGTACCCTGCAGACATACCTATTACATACTGAAGATGGGAGAACTGCATTGTACTATCATATCTTTTTCATTCTAACAAAAATTATATCTTACTCTTTTTTAAGTCACTTTTAAATTTAGACTTTTTTATTATGTAAAAGATAATTAACTGCAACCATCTTTTATTACTGTGTGATAATAGTTGGCATTTAGTGAGAACCATCACCTACTATTTTTTGAATTGTTTCTTAACTAGACTAGACTACTGCAATTGCCTTCTAAATCGGCTCCTGCTTCCACCTTACGAAATGACAGTCTATTCTCAATCATTATTCAGCGTTTGATATTGTGACATATATTAAGGCAAGTCAGAATTTGTAATTCCTCTTCTTAACAGTATCAAAGCAGACTTCCCTGACTACTCCATACAAATAGGATACTCCCTCCCTTATAGAACTTGTGATCTATATGTCTTCTCTGACTTATTGGTCAACATAGAAGTCTTTGTCATTTGACATACTACATATTTTATTTGTTTTTATTGTATTCTTCACCAGAATGTAAGCTGCATCAATTTAGAGATGTTATTTTGTTCACTGCATATCTCCAGCACTTAGGATCTAGTGCACAGGAGGTGTTTGGTAAATTCTTGATAAGGTAAGGAAGAAAGAATGGGTAGGAGGAAGAAAAACTTTTTCTCATTTAAATCTCCCAATAGATTTGTAATTATTCCTATACCACAGATGAGAAAATTGAAGTCTAGAAAGTTCACTAACTCAGTCAGCACCATGCAACTTGCAAATGACTGAGCTAGAACTAAAACTCAGACTTAGGGGGCACCAATATCTCAGTGGTTAGGGCACTAGCCACATGCTCCAGGGCTAGGGGTTTGATCCTGGCCCAGGCCTGCAGAACAAACAAACAAACAAACAAAATAATAGCTGGGCATTGTGGTGGACACCTGTAGTCCCAGCTACTCTGGAGGCTGAAGGAAGAGAATGGCTTGAGCCCAAGAGTTTGAGGTTGCTGTGAGCTGTGATGTCATATCACTCTACCGAGGGTGACAAAAGTGACACTCTGTCTCAATTAAAAAAAAAACAATAACAAAAAAACTCAAGTTTGTATATCAGTATTTCTTCAACTCTCAACCTTCATATATTATGACACAAACAGACACAAGGATTTGATATTAACCTCAGCCAAGATTCTTCTGTTGAACTGGATTATGCCCTCAAAGTAGGCTGGGCAAGCTCCCATAAAGTGAAAGCAGGAAAAAATACTATCTGGGTGGTATTGAAAACATTTATGAGCCTTATACTGTCTGTCTATATAATTTGGTGCATGGAAATCGGTGTCACTTTAGTATTTTAAAAGGACCTGTATGTTTACATGACAGGCTGCTGTTGCCTTGTCTACTCATAGAACACCAAAAGGGAATTTTCTGTGTTAGTCTGTAAAAGATATGGGACTACAAGGTAGTTAAAACATGGCACCAAATTCAATTTAAAATAACAAAATAAATATAAAATAATGACAATAATTATCATTGTGTTTATTTTAAACAGTACCATGCAACTTTAAGAATGAAACACTTTTAGTCTCCTCTAGGAGTTTTCAAAAGGAAACTATCAAACAGAGCTATTCAAGTGGCGCAGTGTTTACTAGTTTGCATAAATATAGAAGAGGTCAGAGAAGATCCTATGCTTGCCTATGAATTGTTCACAGTCATGGAGGCTGGGAGTATCTCAGGTGTACGTGGTGTGCTTTGGTGCAAACACTGTGTAGCAATGGGTAGCACGTGTGTGTGTCCAGTGTTCATGTGAGTGTATGTATTTGTCACATATCGTTTCATTTAGATTACTAAAACATGGGGCAATGATGAAATTTATCTAAGGAAATTCAGTTACATGCCTATATACCAACATATGTCTCACAATTCAGTTATGAGAAAGAATATCCGTCTATCCTTCTATCTTCATATCCTTCTATCCTCATATTTTTTCAGGGATTTAATAGTCTCAGGTACACTATTCATACCACAGAATTTCTTTTTATCATTGATCTTCAAGGAAATTCACCCTTAACATTGGTTCTTAGAGATGCTTAGTATAAAGATCCTCTACCCCGTATCAAGTAGCAGCAGAATGCTCCTTTGCTTATTCTTTGTTGAAACTCAGTCTGCATGGAAACCCAACCCTTACCAAGCCGCAGCAATGTCTTCTTACTCCCTCATTTCTTCTACTTTTAAGTCTACATAAAGATGCCTTGGCCAGTCTGTTGCTGTTGCCATGGAAACTTCCTCACAATTCATTTCTGAGAGCATCTCCAAGTTTCAGTAAAGTCAGCAGTGGTATTACCTGGGTCAGTTAGCTCTATGAAATATACAATTAGACAAGCTCATTAATAGTAAACAATTAGCTTTAAATGACCAACTGCTTGATTATCCCCCTAAAATAAGTCACATTACTCATTGTTCACATGGAGTAGATTTTATGCCAGTGTTGACTAAGTTCATTTAACATCTTGAAATTGCAGAATAGAAAGTTGTAAGTTTGCATTATTTATAAATTGGTTTAGAGCAGTGCATGGCTTATAGACAGTAATTTTTTAGTAGTACTCAAAGACTACCAAAAGATATTTAGAGCCTAGACACACTACCGCTTGCCTCTTTCCAAATACTGTAGATGGTAGCTGAGGAAAAAAAATATCTAAATGACAGATTGAATTTTCCTATTAATTCTTTCAATTGTTTGGTAATGTGTACACATATAATTTTAATAAATGCTCACTGGTTCTGAAACTCAGAACCAAGCAAATTCTAGCAAAAGTACTTTTTACTACTTCTTTTAAAAATACTGACTATGCTGTGATAATAACCATTTAACTAGAGTCTGTTAAAACATTGCTAGTTCAAATGTAATTAAACTTATCACATGCTAATTAAATTTCCTTTTTGTTGTTGTTTTTTGCAGTTTTGGGGCAGGGCTGGGTTTGAACCTGCCACCTCTGGTATATAAGGGCCGGCACCCTACTCCTTTGAGCCATAGGTGCCACCCAATTGAATTTCCTTTCTTTAATTATCCACTTTTGACATGTTTGTACTAAAATGCTTTCAGCTTTATAATAATTTGTAAGATACAATAGTAAGTTTAATTGAACCTAATGGAATGTACTTTTTTATTTATGTTTTCCTGGCCACAGAACAGTCAGGTCAAATGATCATCTTAATGTTGTGCTGGCTTCACATGCAAATAAGTTAGTCATTTTCACTATAACCAGTTAAGTGATTTAATAAGCAAGATGCCCCTTAGTTATCAATCATCTTGATTTTCCATAATGTCTGAAATCTTTTGAAAAGGAGATTTTTTTCAAGGCATATGATTGCTGGTTTCTTATATAATTTACTTGTTTAAGCCAGGACATTAGCATTTAGCTTCATTGTGATTATATTCCAAGAAAGGTTTTATGAATATTCCATATTGATCACATCAGTCCTGTGCTACATAGAGCCATAATGAAGCCTCGAGCAAAAAGAAAAATCAACAATACTGATCCTGTCTTTATTCAAAATTTTGATGTTTTGTTCGTGGTGGATTTTATTGCATTCATTTTTTCTTTTTAAAAATTGAATCAAAGCAGTGTTTATCTTGATTACTGGCTTCCTCCTTAATTTTTTTTTTTTTTTTGTAGTTTTTGGCCAGGGCTGGGTTTGAACCCTCCACCTCTGGCATCTGGGGCTGGTGCCTTACTCCTTTGAGCCACAGGTGCTGCCCTCCCCTTAAATTTTTAACCCCAGGCAATTGCTTCATTCACTGTATCTTAGTTTGAACCTGAACCAGTCAATGTAAATTTGAATCCCTAACCTCAGACTCTAGACTCAGGAAGCACCTTCAGGGCATATGAGCACAGTTTGATTTGTAACCAGTAGATGGACACCTTTTCACTAAGCTCAGACAGACCCATCACTCTTTATAATTTAAGTAAAAGGGTATAGCAGCTGTCAGAGATAGAACAGCCAGACTAAAGAGAACTAAACTTTTTGTTAATTCAAAATATAAGCTATGAAAAAAAGGGATAAGTTGTAAAGGCAGCTTGTATTGCTATTGCCACAATGCAAGTTGAGGAGTCCTGATTTTGGCTGCCAAATCTATTGTTTTCAATTCCAGCTGTATTGACCTGGTTGAGTCTCAGTTTTGTCATGTGTAAAATGCAAATAGAGTGACTACCTCTTAGAGTTGCCTCACAAGCACATATACATATGACAAATAAAAAAAAAAAGACTAGTCATCAATAAATAGTGATTTCCTTTTCCTTTTTCTTATGAGATATGTAAAGCATAGCCTAGTAGCACCACGGAACTGCATTCAATATTATGCATTTTTCCCATAAATGCTATCTTAAACCAGGCTTACACTGACAAAGATTCTGAAATTCCACAAAAGCTCCCACTCAGTCCAGAGACCAGCTCCTGCTCTTCTCCTAAGTCAGCCTATTTGCCATGGAAGTGGATGACCTCATTTTCATCCAGCAGGTGGTTATCAGACACTAGGATTTTGCATACTGAATTTTGCTAGGTGTTAATAGTATGGAAATAAGGAAAAAACACTGTTACTGGAAGCTCCTGGTGGTATCTAATTTAGGTGTGATGTTAAATAATGTAGATAATTACAACTTATGATTCGATTTTACAAATATTTATTGGGGTTCTACAATATCTGACAGGCATGCCAATGCCTCACATCATCAGAAAAAACACAGACCCGGTAGTAGCAAAAAGACTAGCTTTCAAATTTCAACTCCACTTCTTCCTAACTATGTTACCATTCCCAAGTGTCAATTTCTCTGAAAGCTATTTACTCTTTAACTTTGAAGTGGAGGTCATTATCTCATGTAATTGTTGTGAGAATAGCATGTTATTTTACCTGCTGCATATTGCTTCAGGCAGGACCTGTCACATAGCAAGATCTCAGAAGCGTCAGTCATGATTATGAGCCCTAATAGTAATTTTGAGGACTGCCAACAAGCTGTGTACTCCAATGCTTCCTGTATAGAAGAAGTAACGCAATTACTTCTATTATATTTCCTTTTGACCTGGTACATTTTCTTCCCCAGTTGGGAAAATGAGATAAGATTGTTTTTATGATAAGCTTATGGAAAAATCCTATAATGAGGACGACTCTTAAGACAATTTTCCTAACAGCTGGTCATGCAGAAAGCACTGGCATATTACTGAAAAGGAGGGGAGTTGGTGTTGTGCATTGTTTGTGAATTTCCTCATAGAAATACTACCATAACTGCAGATTTCAAGCTACCAAAGGCTTAACAACCACCTTGCAAAATTCCTTAAAATTTAACAGTCAGTTCTCCTGGGCCAGTTTGAGCAAATTCTAGCACACCATTGGCAGAAACCTTATGGATGTCAATAAGCCTTGTTAAAAATATTGAAGACTCAGATGGTGCTTGTGACTCAAAGGAACAGAGTTCCGGCCTCATATACTGGAGGTGGCAGGTTCAAACCTGGGCCCGGCCAAAAAATAAAATAATAAAATATTTGAGGACTTTTTAGGAAATATAAGCCTGACTTGTTTTCAGATTTATTTTGAATTTTTTTTTATTAAGTCATAGCTTTGTACATTAGTGCAATCATGGGGTACAATGTGCTGGCTTCATATATAATCTGAAATATTTTCATCAAACTGTTCAACATAGCCTTCATGGCATTTTCTTAATTATTGTATGAAAACATTTGTGTTCTGCATTTAGTGAGTTTCACCTGTACCCTTCTAAGATACACCTCAGGTGTGGTCCCATCAATTATCCGCTCTCCACCCATCCTCATCCCTATTTTGAATTTTTAAATGAGGATTCTTAGTCTTCACTGTATGATTTTCCAATATAAAGTCCAAAATTTTTCTGATTTTTTCTTTATTCTTTCTGTTTTTCTTTCCTTCCTTGCTTCTTACCTGTCTTCCTTCCTTTCTTCCTTCTCTTCCAAGGATAGGCATGGAAGGAAGGCAGCCAACTAGAGGCAGCTTCTGCCAGAGGTGCATGTCTAGAGGGGAAAATATTGGACAGAAATGAACTCAGTGAAGCCAAAGGTGGGGAGCTGAGATAAAAAAGAAGATAGACAAGGTCACATCATCTCTACTGGGGCAAGCTTCTACTCTAAGAAAGAAGACACAATAAAATAAATTCCAGGTACAGAGCCCCTCGCCAAGAGGACAAGAGTCCCCTCCCCTAAGGGGAGGCTCTCTGTGGGTTGCCTGCAAGAGAGAAGGGAACAAAAGGCATCTCATTTTACTCCACAGGAGAGGGCCACTAAACACTGGACCTCCTTTCCAGGTAGGTCCCACTTGCAAGCCTAGGCATCATCCTGCCAAGCATAAAATTGAACAAATATTTTCCCTGAAATTCTCAACTCCCAGTTGAAGATCTGAAGATCTACCCTTTGCATACCCCAGAGGGTTTCACAATTCCCTAAGAGGACTCCGCATTATGTGAGCCACTGGATGGCAGCATAGAAACAGTGACTCTAGTGGAAGCAGGGATCACAAGAAGAGCGGGACACAGGTGAGAGATACCCCTGGACAGTGCACAGTAGGTGATCTTTTCTGATTCAGTGGCTCACCAGAGGAGACAAGGCTCTGTCCCCTCAGGTTATCAGGACAAAACTGCCTGTGGATTTCTACTATTGGGCCATGGAAACCCTTTGAATGCTCCCTGTTGAGCAGTGATTGTGCTGTGTGGGACAATCTGATTTGAACTTTTGACTTGGGCTGTCTACCTGGGGATGCTCTGAGGTTAAGCAGTGGTTGTTCTGTAGAGGGAGGTATTGATTCTCCCCCTTCAGCTGTTGCTGGTGGGGAGTAGGGCACCACAATTGCTTGTATATCCCTTCTGCTGAGATTTTAGATGAAAACTGCCAAGACAGAGCCAGCTTGCACTATCTCACCAAGCAGGTCCTCAGAATCTTTGGCTGCAGCTCTCAAAGGGACTTTTGCAAGGCTGTAGGAGAAAGGCCATATCATAAGCCCAGGCTCATTGGTAACAGGCTGGTTAATGCCTTTTCCTAGGGTTCCCAATCCAATCTCAACTTAACCATTTCTAAATGTCAAATTGCAGATAATAGTTATGAGGGTGGAACCAGCAGAAGAATTCTAGCAACTTGAATAATCAAAGTAGATCAGCTCCTCCCAAGAAATGACAAAGGAGATACAACAGAAGATTCCATTCATAAACAAATGGCTGAATTGTCACAAATAGAATTCAGAATATGTATGGCAAATAAGATGAATAGAATGGAAGAAAAGATAGAAATAGAAATCAAAAAATAGTTCAAAAGTTGTCTCAAGATATTAATGAATTCAAAGACAATGTTCACCAAGGATATGGACATAATGAAAAAACAGAGCAGAGCTCAAGGAAGTGAAAAAAATTATTTGAGGAATTTCAAAATATAGTAGAAAAATTTTGAATGATCCCAAGCATTCAAATAGGCAGAAAAATGGAAAACAAGAACAGAACATTCCCTGAGAAAACTGTGGAATCATTCCAAAAAACCAAACATCTGGCTTACAGGAATTCCTAAAGAAGAGGATGGTCCTAAAAGCATAGATACTCTACTCAAAGATATTATGGAGGAAAATTTCCCGAGCATTGCAAGAGATACAGAAATTCAGATAGTAGATAGTTTCAGAAACGCAGCAAGACTCCAAATAAAGCATCTCCCAGACACATTGTAATTTACTTGGTCAATGTTAATATGAAGGAGAAAATCCTGCATGCAGACAGATGTAAGAAGATCATTACCTACAAAGGAAGAAATATTAGAATGACTACAGATTCTTCAGTCAAAATTTTCAAGACGGAAGTGGATGGTCATTGGACTTCAGTCCTCTAAAACAAAACAACTTTCAGCCCAGGATCCTGTATCCAGCTAAACTGAGTTTCAATTGTGATGGAAAATTCAAATACTTTACTGACATACAGATGTTGAAAAAATTTGCCATAATTTAACTAGCTCTCCAGCAAAAACCCAGACCCATTTTCCATAAGGAGCAGCACAAAGGTCTACTACCAAAGTAAACTCACCTAGAATTTATCAAACAAAACCTAACTTCCACAATGCTGAAATATTAAAAATGTGCACTAGACTTTGAAAAATATGACAGCCATAATACTACCATACCTATCAATTCTCCCAGTTAATGTGAATGGCTTAAATTCCCCTTTAAAGAGGCACAGGTTGGCTGACTGAATACAAAAAATCTGGGCCAGGCATATGTTGCCTACCATATTCTCGTCTTACCTTAAAGGATAAAAAAGGACTCAGGGGGAAGGGATGGACTTCTATAATACAGGTAAATGGAAATCAGAACAAAGCAGGGGTTGCAATTTTATTTGCAGATAAAATATGATTTAAACCAATAAAGGTAAGGAAAATCAAGGATGGACACTACATATTTGTCAAGGAAATACTCAACATGAATAAATTTCAATAATTATCATTTATGTTCCCTACCTAAATGGTCCTCAATTAAAGCAAACCCTAACCTATATGAACAATTTAAAATCTTCCTGAAACATAATAATCGGAGATTTTAATATCCCTTTGTCAATTCTGGATAGATTCTCCAAGAAGAAACTAAACAAATAAATAATGGACTTGAACTCAACTCTAAAACAAATGAATTTAACAGACATCTATAGAACATTTCATCCTAAAAAATCTGAGTATACATTCTTCTCATCAGCCCACAGATCATCCTCCAAAATCGATCATATCTTAGGACACAAGTCTAACCTCACCAAATTTAAAAGAATAGAAACTATTCATTGTATCTTCTCAGAACATCATGGAATAAAAGTTGAATTCAACAGCAACAGAAATCTTCATATTCCAACAAAATCACAGAAACTAAATAACCTTAGGCTGAATGATAGCTAGGCCAAAAAGGAGATTAAAAATAAAATCATCAAATTTTGGGAACAAAATGATAACAAAGGCACAAGTTGTCAAAACCTGTGGGATACTGCAAAGGCAGTCCTAAGAGGGAAATTTATAGCATTAGAAGCTTTCATCAAGAAAACAGAGAGAAAATGTCAACAACCTAGTAACATGGGTCATCTCAAGCAACTGGAAAAAGAAGAACAATCCAGCCATAAACACAGCAGAATAAAAGAACTAGCAAAATTAGAGCAGAATTAAATGAAATTGAAAACAAAAGAATCATTCAGAAGATCAAGAATCAGAAAGTTGGTTCTTTGAGAAGCTTGATAAAATTAATAAACCTTTGGCAAGTTTAACCAGAAACAAAGTAAAATCAAGAATAATGTCAATCAGAAACAATAAAGGGGAAATAACAACAGATACCACAGAAATTTTAAAAATCATCAATGATTACTAAAAGAAAACTCTATTGTCAGAAATGTGACAATCTGGAGTAAATGAATCAATACCTGGAAGAATGCCACCTTCGTAGACCGAACCAGAAAGAATTAGAAATTCAAAATAGACCTATATCAAGCACTGAAATAGCATCAACTATACACAATTCTCCCAAAGAAGAAAAGTCTGGGATCAGACGGCTTCATATTGAAATTCTACCAAACCTTCAAAGAAGAACTATTACCTATATTACATAACATAGTCCAAAACAGAAAAAGAAAGAATCCTACCCAAAACATTCTATGAAGCAAACATTGCCTTTATTCTCAAACCAGGAAGGGACCCAACAAAGAAAGAAAACTATAGACAAATATCATTAATAAATAGCAATGCAAAAATATTCAATGAGATCTAACAGGATTCAATGGCACATCAAAAAATTGTACACCATAATCAAGTTGGTTTTATCCCAACTTGTTTGGTTCAACATACATAAATCTATATATATATAATACACTACATAAATAAAATAAAAAACAATGACCATATGATTCTGTCTATCGACTCAGAAAAAGATTCTGATGATATTCTTTCATAATTAGAACACTTACAAAAGTAGTCTCAGATGGGACATTTCTTAAACCGATAGAGGCCATGTATGGCAAATCCACAGCCAATATCATATTGAAAGGAGAAAATTGTAAACATTTCCACTCAGATCTGGAACTAGATAAGGATGCCCATTGTCACCACTGTTATTCAACATAGTAATGGAACTCATATCCATCTCAATCAGGCATGAGAAGGAAGTCAAAAGGTATTCAAATAGGGTCAGAGAAGGTCAAACTCTTATTCTTTGATGATGACATGATCATATACTTGGAAAACCCCAGGGTCACGACTACAAAGCTCTTAAAAGTGATCAAGGAATATAGCAGTGTCTCATGATACACAATCAATACTTACAAATCAGTAGCTTATATATATTTTGACTATATTTTTGGCTTGACTTTTGTTTATATATATATATATAAGCAAAAGTCAAGCCAAAAATATAGTCAAAGCCTCTATTCTTTTTATAGTACTGCCAAAGAAGATGAATTTATCTAACAAAGCACTCAAAAAATCTCTATAATGAGACTGAGTTAACTCTGAGAAAAGAAATAGCTGAAGATGTTAACAAATGGAAAAACATAACATGTTCATGGCTGGGAAGAACTGACATTGTTAAAATGTCCCTACTACCCAAAGCAATCTACAGATTTAATGCAATCCCTATCAAAATACCAATGTCACACTTCAAAGAACTTGAAAAATTAGTACTTCATTTTATGTGGAATCAGAAAAAAACCTTGAGTAGCCAATACATTACTTCAAATTAAAAATAAATCAGAAAGCATCACATTACCAGACTTCAGTTTATACTACAAATCTATAGTGATTAAAACAGCATTGTACTGGTCCAGAAATAGAGATGTAGATGTATGAACAGAGAGAATCTAGAGATCAACCCAGCCACATATAGTTATTTGATCTTTAATAAGCATATCAAGAACATTCAGTGGGGGAAAGACTCCCTATTTAACAAATGGTGCTGGGTAAACCAGCTGGCAGCCTTTAGAAGACTGAAAGTGGACCACCACATTTCACCATTAACAAAAAGTGGTTCTCATTGGATAAAAGACTTAAATGTAAGACATGAAACTATAAAAATGCTAAAAGAGAGTGCAGGGAAAGTGCTTGAAAGTATTGGCCTGGGAGAATATTTTATGAGGAGGACCCCCTGGCAATTGAAGCAACACCAATAATATGTCACCTAATGTATGCAATGTATGGGTATATTTCAAAACAACTAAGAGTATATTATAAATGTCTTACCACAAAAAATAAGTTAGTGAGGTGATGGATATGTTAATCACTTTGATGTAAGCATGCCACATTGTATATCAAGTCACCCACTGTACCCCATAAATGTATACAGTTATGATTTAATAAAAATTAAGTAAAAGATAAAAATAATCAATAAGAAAAATAATAATCATGTATTTTTATGAGGTACACTGTAAAGGTTTGTTCTGCATACAATACAATGTAGAAATACATAATTGAAATAATTAACATATCAATAACCTTATCAAATTATTATTTTTGATGTAAGAAAGTTAAAAATCTATTGTTTCAGCCATTTTAAACTGTACAATGCATTATTTCTTTTTTTATTTTTATTAAATCATAATTGTGTACATTAGTGCAATCATGGGGCACAATGTGCTGACTTCATATACAATCTGAAATATTTTCATCGAACTGTTTAACATGGCCTTCGTGGCATTTTCTTAATCACTATATGAAGACGTTTATATTCTGCATTTACTAAGTTTCACTTGTACCCTTCTAAGATGCATTATTATAAACTGTGGTCACCATGTAGTTCAATAGAGCAATAAAACTTTGTACTCTTTGAGTAACATCTTCCCCTTTCCCAAATACTCCACTCCAGGGGTCCTCAAACTTTTTAAACAGGGGGCCAGTTCACTGTCCCTCAGACCAGACGTTTGAGGGCTGGACTGTAGTTTAAAAAAAAAAAAAACTATGAACAAATTCCTCTGCACACTGCACATATCTTATTTTGAAGTAAAAAACCAAAATGGGGGCGGCGCCTGTGGCTCAAAGGATTAGGGCTCCAGTCCCATCTTCTGGAGGTGGTGGGTTCAAAGGGAACAAATCCAAATATAATATTTAAAATGAAAAAAAGCGCCCCCTATCTGCAAAAAAAAAAAACAGACCTCCTAACTTCAGGGGAAAAAAGGCCCCTTAACCACAAAAAAAGGCCCTACTAACTGAAAAAAAAAAAAGACCTCCTAACTTAAAAAAAAAAAATCCTAACTTGTTCTTACCTCAGTCGGAAGGCAGCAGCAGGTTCTGCATAGGCAAGCTTTGTGACTCATCAGATCATGAGTCTCAGTCTTACCAGAGACTGAGAGGAGGATCCCAGAGACAGAGAGAAGGAGGGGAGTCGGAGAGTACAGCGCACATTCCACACATGCGCACTGCGTTCTGGGACTAGTCGGCTGCTTAGCAGGACAGGTACAGGAGGTAAAAACACTCGGCGGGCCGCTTGTGGCCCGCAGGCTGTATTTTGACGAGCCCTACTCTACTCCATTTCAGTCTCTGAGAATGAGCTTCCTATTCTCTTTTTCAAAGATGGAATAGTACTTTGAATGAGTGAGCCTGTATCCTTGACTTGTAATAGTGTCAAAGTCTTCTGTATCTTCTAGTTTATTTGTGTTGTGAAAGTAGCCTATATTCTTTCTTCCCCACTATCAATTAATTAAAGAACAAGAATGAGCACCATGCTGTTTTCCAAATTCCCTTAATCTCTCTATTATAGAAGTAAACTAAAGACTGGATACTCTTTGCACTTAATGCCTGGGGGATTTGGTTATATTTTATAGGCAGAGAAGTATTGTTCATATTTCTAACACTGTTTCCCATGTGCAAAGGGGACCAGAATCAATTTCAGTTTTTACAATTCAATTGAACAAGTCTCCATGGTTGAACTATAACTAGTGATGAATTAATTAATTTGATGACTGGGACACTATTACATTTACCACCATACTGACATTTGTCAATAAACTGTTAAAGGGAGAAAACAATTCAGTATAGACCTAATGAATGCTACCATTTGGTCATGGCCATATATTGACTAATTATAATTTATCAGGGTCTATACATGTATTCATTTCATTCCATGCTGATAAAATTCTGCATGCTTTATAGGTATTTATATCACCAATTTACACATAAGGACATGAAAAATACATTACTCACGACAGTCATGCAACTGAAAATATAAATGAGAATTCAAATCCAGGTCTGTCTGACCCCAAAGTGCATGTTTCAGAACTCTTGACACTGTACACAGCTTTGCAAATATAAAGACAAATTATAAATAGTCCTGGCCTTTAAAAGATTACATTCCAGAAGACCTTTATAAATCAAGTGTAACCAGGTGCCCTTCATTCACCAATGACATCTAGGTCTCTATCAGCCAAACCACTAGTAATGTAGTCTAGAATAATGGACAGGCTCACCATGCCACATTGGTACACCTACCCTCCTCACTCATTCGAGAGCTTAGAATATCATATGCTCAAATGAGGCAGGGCACAGGGACAAGGGAAGGGTCAGAAAGACTGTAAATTAATGTTCTAGGGAAATTCCTCTTAAACTGAGCCATTTTCAAAGATCTACTTTTTAAAATAATACATTACAAATAAAGTGACAAATATCTACTGACTAAAACTCAAGAACTCTCAAACCAAAGGTATATAAATGTGTATAAGTCAGATTGAAGTATTTCAAGTAAATTTGTCAGACAAAATATAGGATATCCACTTAAATTTGAAATTCTAATGAACAATTAGTATGTTTAGCATGTGTTCCAAATATTGAAACCATTTGCACACTTAAAAATTATGTATCCTTAAGCTATGGCATTAATACTGAAAAATAAGTCTGTTATCTTTATTCAAATTTAACTGGACGCCCTGCATTTTTATTTGCTAAATCTAGTAAAACCTAGCTTTACGAGAATATAAGTTGATAATTAAATAGCCTTATTATGCTCCCATGTTCATCCCCACCCTTGAGTAGCCTGATTTGCTGTATAAGCAACTGCAGAGACATAGGCATACCCCAGGCTAAAAAAAAAAAAATGAAGTTTCCCCAGGATAGCCTTGCACTAACAATTACCTTTACTCCCACCCCTAATTCTTTCAACCTGATCATTTTAACACCTGGTATACCCCAGACATACTCCTTTTAGAAGTTTTATCCCATGCTATTCCAAATATATTTAAATACATCCATATAAATATCTTTATATCTATTTATAAATTTTGAGTTTAGTTACAGATAACTAAGTTTCACAATGTTAAACTGTAAATTAAACATTTATTCACCCAGTTCCAAGCAAAATGCATTGGTCCTATGTCCAGTCCCTTCCATACCAAATGGATTAAAATGGCTCTTCCCCACCCTGTTCCATCTTCCCAGGACCAGTAATCCATAGACAGTTCAGGCAGACTTATTTTATGCCTATGGGTGCTCCAAGATAAGTCAATAGGCTTTGTGTTTATTCAGCTGAATCCTTGCCAAATGTACTGAGCAAGGAAGCATGACCCTTAACAAGGAGTAAAATGATGGGCTCCCCTTGTCCTGACTTACACATTTATGAAACCAGTGACCCAGAGACCTCCCCAAGCCTCAAACATAGAAATGAAATAGTAAATCTTACCTTTCTTCTTTGCATGAGTCCTATGAGGGAGCAAATGAGATTCAGTCAGAGAAAGTGCTTTGGAAACTCAAAAATACTTAAAGATAGTCAGCAACCACTCTCTGTATTCTTAGCAACAGATTTCCAGGCTAATAAAAACAATATTCACAACACAAACACCCATTATTCAATTCTGTCCAGGAGACTGTAAGACAAGGATGAATATTGCCTTCAGTTTAAAGGTGAGAAACTGAGGCTCAGCCTTCAAAACAGGTGATTAGACATTTTCCATTACTAATAGTAAATTCATTTTTATTGTAGTTTTATAATTTTTTAAAAAATTTTTCTTTTCCTCTCTTCCTACACCATTTAGACGTTTTCCATTACTAATTGTTATAGAAGTTTTCTTTAAAACCAGACCTCTGTGTTAGAACAAAATAAGCCCAGAAAGGTGGGCTTTCTTAATTTTCCCATGGGTATCTAAGTCAACTAGTAGGGCATTTTGGTTAGATTAGACACATTTTGAAAGCTGTTTGTGAAATGTATTTGTTTAAGTGGTTTGTCTGTTTTGATTTTGAGTGTGAGTTTCTGTAGCTGTCCATGTAATTATAGTAGTTCTGCAACACACCACATGCAGGAAAAAAACAGTTGTTCAATCTAAAGGCAAGACAGAGATTCTGTGTGTAAATTGTATATAAAGACTTCTGGCTGTTTATATTGAACTCTGGTATAATGAGGACCTTGTATTTCTGGTATACGAGGCCAGACATCTCATACTGCTAGGGATCCAGCAGCTTGGAAGGACGTGAAGTAGAGGCTGCCAAAAATGACTTAAGTTATCATGAAGGCCCTTGCTCCATACAGTATGGTCATGAAGAATGTCCATGGGAAATATTTCAATTTGCAAATAAAATATTTATAGTCTATTTGAGATAATAGACTAGCTCTTAAGAGCCAGATGTGTGTGTGGTGGGTGTCTATGTTTTTGTGCACCTGCCTAAGCATTATGTAAATATCAATTCAACTGCAATGCAGTAGTTGTGTAGGGTATACTAGTCAATTCCATCACAGAACTAGTACTTGTGAAAACTTTGAAGACATTTGTGACTGCTGAGAATGGAAACAATTTATGAAAGGTAGTGTTTTGTTTAGAATACACATCATTTGGCTGTTCCATCATCATTTTCTATGCAATTGTCTCTATAAGTTTTCATGTTAAACTACCTAGAAAATGTTCACTGCTTTAAAATGTCTCCAGCACTAAATGTGCTTTTGCTTTGATGTATTTCCTCCCTAAAGATCAATCTGCCATCTTGATTTAGCCAAATGAGATGTGAACGATGGTATACTAACATTTATTGAATACTTATATTGTTAAAAATAACTATACATTAGGTACCTAGAATTATTCAATTCTGTCCAGGAGACTGTAAGACAAGGATGAATATTGCCTTTAGTTTAAAGGTGAGAAACTGAGGCTCAGCCTTCAAAACAGGTGATTAGACATTTTCAATTACTAATAGTAAATTCAACTTTATTCTTGTTTTATAATTTTTTTAAATTATTTTTCTTTTCCTCTCTTCCTACACCACATGTTTTTCTTATCCTTAAAAGCCATCATTTTCTTGAAGTTATTATTAAAGTAAAAAGAAAAAAAAATCTTCTCTTAACGTCTTCCATATCAGAAAAGTCTCCTCATTAGGGATAGATTTTAGTATGTTGCTAACCAAAGATCAAAGAATGAATGAGATGTTCGCTTTAGCAGATTGATAGGTCCCATGTCTAGACCACTGAGCCACCTGCATTCTCAGAAGTCTGTCTTGATCACTCTCTCACTCAGCACTAGGTATGTGCTGGACTTGCCTATGGAATTAGTCTTCAGATACAAAGGAGAAGGTGTAAAAGCAAGAATAGAACTGTTTTCCTAGTGAGCTACTGATGCTCACCTCGTAAAGTAGTTGTAAGGCTTAAATTAGAAAACATCTCTCAAATTCATGAGTCCTGTAAGTAGACAGACAACAGAGAAGAGTCACTCATTTCAATGAGACATCAGTCAATTTACCCTAAATGATCTAGCTAATGGCCTCACCTTTACATATTATTTTTAATTTAAAAAATGCTTCTATGTTTTTTAAACAAATCCAAGATCTGACTGACTTCTTCAGACAAATGTTGGAAAAAATATTTTCATAATAAAGTGAAAACAGATTTCATTCAGCTAGGCAGTTACATGAAAAATTAAGAGAGAAATGGATGCAATAAACTTTTATATTATTATAAATTTATTTTCTATGTTCACTTTGGAAAGTAATACACTACTAAGTCCAGTAAATCTAATTATCTCTGATTTGTTTGATAAATCTGATAATCTTTTAGAGTAAACTTGCAGTTCAAATTAATATCTGTTACCCTATTCCTTGGAAACTGCTTATAGAATTATAGTTATAATTATTTATATTAATAGAATATTTACTATGTGCAGGCATTCTTTTAAAAAATCTCTGTTTACTCTTTAATTTAATCCTCAAAACCGTTTGCTAAGGCGTCAATGACTATCCTCACTGTCTAGTTGAGAAGAAATAGGTTTAGAGAAAGATAATTTACCAAAAAGTCCCTCTACCAGTAGGTAACAAATTGACCTCTAAACCTTATTCGATTAAATTCCAGAACCCGTGAATTAACAACTAGACTACACTATCTTAAGCTCAATTAGAACTAATGAACATGTTCACCCTTGAAACACCCCATAGTTTACAGCCCCTGGTTAAATAGCAAAGTTCTTCATCTATCAAGAAGGTATTTGTTTATGTCCATAAATTTAAGTAGAGCGATTTAGTAAAGATCAAATAAAATAACTTCTTTCCAGACATGTGTGGAATAAATAAAGAAGTAAAAAAAAAAATAAAAACCATTATCAAGATAGATGGGGAACATGTAACCCAAGTAATATATTTATCCCATATATATCCCTGGGAAGTATGTGGGCTATGAAGGGATATCTGTCCATGAGGAAAACATGGTCTGAAGGACAAATGTGGCCCAAGTTAATATGAGACCCAAGTATCATCAGCCACCCTCTGGTCTCATATCCATGGCCAACATTGTACTGTGATCATGGAAATTTTACAATTAAATCTAGATTTTCCCTCAAAACTCTTCCAAACTTAGTACCTCATTTAAGAATTACTGTTAGTTTATTTACATATTAGGTATAGGAGTACCAAACATAGGAGACTTTTTTCAGAGTTAGCATGTGAGATGAAACTATTTGTTCATCTCTGAGAAAAAAATCGAAAGTTAACTTGAGGAAGGTAAATGTTTCTAAACTACAATGTTCTAAATTACAAAGTGCTCAGGAAACCCATAGTTAATTTGTAATTTATAGAGATAGAACTGAAACTTTTATAAAGGAGAAAGTAAATTTGATTCTTTCAAGTGATACTTGTTCTTAAATCCTTGTTACTTAAACCAAAAATATGAATGCTTTTCATTTGATCACTTTCATCTCTCTTTAAATTTTTGTTCCTTCTGCACATTGAAAAACTACTTATCATTAGTAAATACGTGCCCCTACTCTTGCACAGGGATTCATAAGATTTAAGAGCTTTATTCCTGGATGAAACAGTTCCATGGATGATTTTAGAAGTGTGTTTCATGAATATTCCAAAACTATGTTTAAATATCTCAGAAGAGGATTTATATCTTCCCCAGGAGCCACATAAAGTTTTTGGTTTAATCCCTTGTCATATTCCACAATATTTACTGATTAGATATTGAACACTGAGCACCCCACTCAAATCTAGGTACAGAGATGATTACAAAACAGTCACCGGCCTAATGAAGTTCACAGATGTTCAACTTTCTACTCTGCAGGCACTGGCTCCCCACTAGCCATCTGTTGTTATGCTATGGGAAGTTGGAGTCTCCTGGAGCCATGGGGAGTTCCCCTCGCCCAGCTCTGTATCCAGGCCAGCAGAGACATTCTGCTGAGAGCTCCTCTGTTGCATCTCTCTTTAGAACACACAGTCACTTCCTCCTGGGAGGTGGAAAAATGCCTTTCATCTTTTCCTGATGAGTTGCAGAAGAGGAAAACAAAGCACTAGGTAATTTCTCAATAGGTCACATTGCTTTATGACATTTTCAATAAATCACACTGCTACATTTATAAAGATCACAGTTTGAAAAATGGTTTAGAACAAGAAGAATTTTGAGGCTGAATGACCAGTAAAGAGGCTATTATAGTAATCCAGGGGAGAGAATATAACGGCTTGAAATAGGGGAGTGCACTGGGGACAGAGAAATAGGAAGATTTTGAGTGTGATTTCCATAGGTAGAACTGACAAGAGCTATGAGAAATGAGGCTGAATATGTACTACTGAAAGTGATAATAAAGGACTTTGTATACCACATTAAAGAACTCAGACTTTATCCTAGAAGACAGAAGGTGCAAACTAGCAGTCCACAATCCCATTGGCCTACAGACCTCTTTGGTTCTCCCTACACTAAAACGTTAAGAAAATGTATTATTTGACAAAAATTAACTGGAGCTGATGGGTGGTTGCCTCCTTTAGATAGTCTGTCTATTCTCCAAGTGTCCGGATTGGTATGTTCTTCACATGGGGCCAGCCTTTCTCATTTTTATGGCCTACTTAGCCCCTATATACAATTGATATTGCTCCTCTTTCTATAAGTACTAAGTAGGTCCTTGAAATGTCTAAAACAGGGAATGGTAAGATCATTTTTTAAAGATAGATCACACAGATACTGTGAGTGTAAACTGGAGAGAGACAAACTTAAACATAAGAAGACCATTTAGGAGACTGCAGCAGTATTAGGTCCGAGAGAAAAGGTATAAACATTGAGTGGTTCAGATAGAATGGAGAAGGCAACTTTCACAAGATTTTAAGGAACTGAGCAAATAGAGCTTAGTGATTTACTGAGGATGCAGAGGATAGGGCAAAGCAATCAAGGATGACTGAGTCTCAGATTTTTATCTGTCCGTATTTGGATTTCAGTTAAAAATACAGAAGCAGCAGCTGGTTGAAAAGCATAAATTCTTATATTGAATTTAATTCATTAGATATTTTCTAGAGGAACTTAGAATTACTCAGTGAGTCATGGAGTATGGAAAACTAACTCAAAATACTGCCTGTATTTTGAGTCATTGACGCCTTAGCAAACAGTTTTGAGGATTAAATTAAAGAGTAAACAGAGATTTTTTTAAAAGAATGCCTGCACATAGTAATTTTTTTTTGTCACCCTAAAAAAATCAATTTCAGAAGACAAAAGCTGTTTCAGGTGCACTTGGATATATAATGAATTATTTTTCCTTTGTGGGCACAGAACCTGCCATACTGTAGCCAAGGTAAATATATATATAATCTCATTTACTATTGATTTAATGTGTATAATATATTATAATATTATATTAATATATTATATTATAAATTATATTATTAATATAGTATATATAAATCAATAGTAATCAATTAATAATATGTTATATTATTAATATGTTATATATATTAAATAAATAGTAAATGAGATGAAATACATTATATATATTAAATCAAAGTAAATGAGATCAACAAGGATAAAATAAAACCACAAATTTATTCCATTATTCACATTATGTATTGTCCACTAAAGGAGCAGCTCCATATAATTTATAAGATGCATGTAGATGTTCATTAAAAAATTACTACTACAAGTTGACATACAAAATTCATTCCATTTTCTTCTATGTTAGCTAAGTCTGCCAGTAATAATGAACGTTTCCTGTCGGGGAAGATGGGAGATTAATGCAAATGAAATTACATTAATTCATTTTTTCTCCACACACACACAATAATTTGTAGTGTGGGTTCACAATGATGAGAGAAGCATAATATTTACCTATGTTGAGATCTAAATGTCCCCAAATTATATGTAAATAGAGACCCTTTAAGCCTTTATCAAAGGAAGATGAATATTAATTTACTTTTTCATCAATACTTACTATCAATCGTAAAGCCACCATCAGGGGAAAAATCCTATCTAAAATGGAAAGATTTTGCAGAACTGACTTAAAAGAAAATAAAATACCCTCTTCATCATGACCTAGTTTTTTCTTTGTTTCACCTCTTGGAGAAGGAGATGAATGGAGGTAGAATTGAAGTAAATTTAACAGATGAAGACAATTTGTAGGCAAGTTACAGATAGCAACCCTTAATCATTTATATTAAAAAGTAACACCTATCAAATTCTTTTTCCAAGGCTAACAGGCAACCAGAAAGAGGCATTTCTAATTTGTCAAGGATACTTCAGAATGAATTATTGTATGTAGTATGAATTGAGAATCTTATTATGGGAAATTTGCGACTGATGTCTCCAAATCCAATTTGCCTCTTTTCTACTAGAAATGATGTATTTTTATCTAATAGTTATTTTTCCATATTATCCTTGTCTAGATGCTATTCTTACTTTTATTTATCATATTGCATGTCTACAGTTCACATTTCCAGAAATCTAGCCCCAGATATCACTACCATGATCAGCATGATTATACTAATTATATTGTCATTAGACTCCATGGCATCAGACTGAAGTGATGTAATTACAACTTCCAAGCAATGACGTTTATAGTTTCTTTCTTCCTATGTACTGTATATCAAAACAATATGTTTGACTAGAGATAGTAAAATTGCACATTTCCACTAACCCTAATCCCCGATCCTATTTTAACATAGTGTTTTTTTTTCAGCTTCAACCGAAGTTACATTTCCCTCTGAATGTGTTGTATTTTTACATAATTTTCATCTAAAGTTAAACTTTCAGCACTTCCATCTGATCCATTTATAGAGTATATGCTTGGAGCTCTCACACTTTTCCTCAGTTCTGTTCACTAGAATGTCATCACATGGTCCCACTTTAGTTGTGATTTCACCTTGACAGGGCCATAAACAATTCTGTTAAAATATTTGGAAGAATGACTGTAGTGCACTGATGTTCTCATTGTTTTCCTGAATTCCAGATCTAAACCTAACTACAAACAAGATACAATTAGTACATGAAACTAAACACCAATACACTTGAAAAACTTCACTGTTTTCTCTTGTGTTCTATACTAACCATCAAGCCATCACCAGACTCTAAATAAATGTGATGTGAAACATTGTGAGAAAACATTATCTTCATCTGAAATAAATACCTTTATTTTCCCAGGAGGAGGGGAGTCTGGTACATGTCATTTAAACATCCATGGTCTTCAGTGATTTCTCTCTGACCAATACTTGTACCTTGTTTTTAATTTATGAAGAACAGTCCAAGGAGCTTTTCTCCATAAAGAGAACAGTTATATATAGATAGACTAATTGAATGCTTTTTTCCATAGTGTTCCATTTACTAAGGACAACAGATGGACACTAAGCCATTAATAAATGCAGACGAAAGATGATATGCTGTCTGGGTGACTGGAGCATTGGCATACTTTTCCCAAGATGAAACAATGACTTCAGTGAAGATTAATTCTCCCCAGTTGTTTAAATAGAAGGGCCAACACTTGTTTTAGTAGGTAATTAACATGCACGCAGTGTTAGCTGGCAATTTACAAGTATTTAATAATCATATAAATGTATTATACACTGACTTGAACATTGGACAGTTTATTGTCATTATCAATAGAGAGCTCTGGAAGCAGAACACATAATTATTTTGTAATTCCATTTAAAATGGTATAGGACTAATCAAGCATGTTGCTAATAACAAACAACCAAATGAAGAGACCACACAGCTGTTTATTTCCATAACCTATATATTGCATATTTTGGCTGGAATCCTAGTATGTACTTCAATTCTGAAATCCTATATCATGATCAATTCACACAATCTTCCACTTTCTCCACTTTCCAGAAATATTGTTAAGGCAAAACTGTAATATATACGCAGAAATAACTTTAGACTAAAGTGGATTGTATTTTTAGAAAGAGGTTGCCTGATCCAAGTTTCTACAAGGTTAAGAAATTTAGACATGCCTACTGTACGGGGTACTTGAATGCCAAATTAGTATAGCCATTTACAAATAAGCTTGAGTATTAGGTTCTGAAACGTCGGAAAGTGCCCAACGAGCCATCATTGTAAGCAACAGAATGTTAAAACAGAAATAGGAAAATACTATCTAAGATACAGCTTTCCTGATTATTTTAAAATTTTCCATAGTATTATTTCCCTAATGCCAATGGTATGTGAATGACTACTTCTAAATTATTCATACTTTAGACCTGAAAGTGATGAGCTGGGACCAGATAACCACACATCACATTTCAACCCGGATTCTTTGATCCCACACACACATAGGAAGTTTCCTACTCTTCTGCATTTAAGAGGACTGATCATCTCACAAGCATAAAGGCCACCCCAAGAAATCCCTGAGGTCCTCCTACTTCACACATATAGGCAAATGTTGCAAGATGTGTGAAAGAGGCCTTTTATGGAATCTGAAGACAGTTATGAAGAATTTCACCCATATTCTCATTTGGACCTGAATGATTCAAAATAATCCACAACAGTCTTTGTAGTCAAAAGGGTGTAATCTTGGGAGGAGGTTCAGTCTGTGCAAGTTTGCTTGAGAGGGAATAGAACTTGCAGTAGATGGCAAGAACCCCAGAGCTGCAGTGACTTATTTGTATCCCTGCTGAGGAGACCCTTTCAGGGGTCTACAAGGGAATCAGAAGTTGGAATTGCCTTAATACAGCTGGGCCTAGCAGTGCAGGGCTGCATTCTCCATTTGGTTAACTTGCTTCCCACAGTGAAACATGTCTAGGTGTTTCCCTTTCGCTCCTTGTTCCTATAAATAGCCTCTCTTCTGTCAGACTGGCTTTCATGCACATTTGTTTATTTTTCTGGTTTGTTATTTTAAGCTATTTTCTCAGTCCCTCAAGACCACCAATTTGAAAGACTTTCTGTCAGAAATGCCCCAACATGAACTAAACAAAGGATAATGCGATCAGGTTCCGTGCTCCAAACTCAGACTTCCAATCTTCAGTATGGTCATCATATTTTTGATATCGCTCCCACCAGAACTAGCAGAGTTTACCTTTCACCAGAATTCATTATTCATTTTCAATTTCATTCTCTCTCTCTCTCTCTCACACACACACACACACACACACGTTTTCTTTTGTTTTTCTGGGCAGGTATTCTGCTTCCCATAACTTTAAAAATATTTACTTGATGCTTTGTTTTCTTTTCTAAACCCCTGAAAACACCTGCTTTGGTTCAAAATCACAAAGGACCACCTTAGCAGGGTTATTCTAAACCAAAGAGGCTTTGGTTAGGTAAATGTCCCGCAGGTAAACAAAATATATTTTCCTTGTTAATCCTTGTTGAATCCAACCAGGGGGAATTTTACACAAGCATGTCAATCAATTAAAAAGGCAAATATCAGAGAACTACAGAATGTTAGAGCTGGAAAGGTGAACACTCGGAGGTCATCGTAAAGCAACACCCTTATTTTTCATATGAGGAAACCAAGACACAGTGAGTATGGGTCGCTAAAGGTCTCATTGAGTTAAGAACAGAGCTATATGGGAGCTATTTATCAGAAAGTTAAATGATATCTATAATTTATCTTGAAATGCACCAACAAATAAGATAGGCTGTGGGGTGGTTAGAGGGATGGATATGGAATCAATCAAGTGCAGTAAATGTTAAGCATAGGATCTAGGTGGTAGGTTTAGGATTGTTCACTGTGAAAGTGTTTTAGCTCTTCTGCTCATATTGTAAAACTTTCACAATAAAAATGTTGAGCATTTAAGTATTACAACAACTTCATGAAGCTAGTAAGGCAAAAAATGGGTATAGATGCCTCATAAGTCTAATGAATGCATGGAGGAATGCTGGTATCCATAGTCAAGCTAGGTAACCTGAGGTAGACTCATGCAGAAAACACACTATTTTGAGATGTTTTGTAGGAATTCAAAGAAATAAATTAGTCTTAATTTAAACAGAATTCTAGCAATTCCATGTCAGGGAAAACTCACCCTAGACTGCCTTAAGCAAATAAAGAGACTGTCTTGGTTCCACAGCTGAAAAGTCTAGGGGTAAATGTTTAAACTTGCTTCCACCGAGGTCAGTGGTTGTCAACCTTCCTAATGCCACAACCTCTTAATACAGTTCCTTGGGTCTGAGAGCCGCTGATCTAAGTCATATGTACTCACGCTCATTCCATTTCCTGGGTCTGCCTTCTTTAGAATCAGATCAGTTCTCCTTCAGGCTTTGACTTTCTAGTTGCAGGCTTCTCCACACATGAGAGGGGTTCTCCTTCTTATATTTCCTCAGACCCAAAGAAATGTGACCATTCCTTTCCCACTAGTAGAAGTAGAAATCTAAAGAATGTGTTTTATTAGCTTTCCCTGATATATATGTCCATCCCTGAACCAAAAACCACAGTAAGGGTCTCCAATACTCGGAACATTTCTAAGATGTCATGTTCACATGGGCTGTGAGGAGTAGGGGCTGATGTATGAAAAGAAATTCAATTTGTGATCCAAAAAGGCTGGGGGTGGATACCAAACAATTCAAATAAAATGCTATAAGCATAGGTTTGCCGTTAGAATATCTTGTATTGCTGAGGAAATCGGATTAAATTTCAAGAGAACAGCAAAATTAGAGGACTTACATGGGACCCATTTTCCAGTATATTCCCTGGTGTTTTTCCAATTTGACAAATCTCTACCAAAGAGATCACAGATGCAAAGTGTAAAAGTAGCTCACTTAATAAATATATGTACACAGCTGGATTTGAGACTATGATTCTCCATAGAGCTTTGGAAAATAATCTAGGACTTGGTTAAAAAGGAACTTGAGGTTGGGCAGAGCCTGTGGCTCAAAGGAGTAGGACACTGGCCCTATATACCGGAGGTGGCGGGTTCAAACCCAGCACTGGCCAAAAACTGCAAAAAAAAAAAAAAAAAAGAGAGAGAGAGAGAAAGGAGCTTGAGGTCTTAGTATAACTAGATTCTGGGGAGACATGAGAACCTATAAATGCAGAATATTAAATAATACCCTTAAGTAAGAGCCAGTCTTGGAGCCACTTTCTTGGAATTTTACCTACTTTTCTAAGTCACATAGAAAGGAAATCCATTGTCACTTCTTATTTCTAGCTAATGTAAGTTAGTTTTCAAATAAAATAAAGAGTAGGTGTGAAATATTTTATTAAATAACTTTACATTAGGTAATGGACTACTCATTCAGATTTGATAATTAGCTCAATACTCTATAAGACCATTTTTATCTTTATATTCGCAAATAAAATTAGGCAGAGCTGTAACTTCTATAAAGATACTAGAGATGTCTATTCATTTCTTTGCCCAGGGTAGAACAGAAGCTAATATACGAACTACAATATGTAGGCAGAGGGTTCAAATTGCCTGAGATGATTAGAACAAATCAATTAGCCAGAAAATCATAACTGGCAGAGTGTGGTATCCTAGACAAATCCTGGAGATAATGTTACTGGCAATAGATTAGGAGAACTGCTTAAAGTGTCCAGAGTTGGGAAACAAAGATGACTAGTTTCCAATAATGCCTGGCTGTCTGCCAAAAATCTAATTGTTCCATATAAAAATACCCTTCCCGACCCATTCTGACCTAAGCAGTTTTTTCTAAATGTGGAGTAGAGTGCTACCTAAAAAATGTCCTTGCTCAAGTCAGAGTACCATCTCTGCCCCTCATTGTAAGACACCATTGCTGTGGTCCCCATACTTATCACCATGCCCCTCCCTTGAAATAAAGTCTGACTTGCCAGCTTTAACAAATTTCTTTTTTTTTTTTTTTTTTTGTAGAGACAGAGTCTCACTTTATCGCCCTGGGTAGAGTGCCGTGGCGTCACACTGCTCACAGCAACCTCCAGCTCTTGGGCTTAAGCGATTCTCTTGCCTCAACAAATTTCATTGAGTAAGTTTTTCTTTACTATGAAGGAGAATTAAGTATTAAGGATAATATCCATAGAGCAATTTAGACTTTT
>CAUYON010040819.1:0-11200 GCA_963573935.1 Arctocebus calabarensis
CCTGTAGTCCCAGCTACTTGGGAGGCGGAGGCAAGAGATTCGCTTGAGCCCAGGAATTGGAGGTTGCTGTGAGCTGTGATGCCACAGCACTCCATCCAGGGTGACAGCTTGAGGCTCTGTCTCAAAAAAAAAAAAAAAAAAAGAAAAAGGAAAAGAATTGTATGCTAGGTTGTTTTTCACGGAACTTCCTGGAGCCGTGTAAAGTGAAAATGCAGGTCAGGATCATGACACCATTCTCAGAGTGCCCAGCGATGGGCAACAGTATCAGAAGGGCTGGTCAGAGAGGTCTTGGCCAGTAGAGAGAGAAAATGACTCCCTCCAAAATGATGGGGCTCGGGTAGGGCTCTCTGTGTATTCCTCCTGCCTCCCTAGAGTGGTAAAGGTTTGCAGCTGTGTCCCAGGTGTATCTGGTTGATGTTTCCTGGAAAGTGATGTCCTTCCATACCTGCCTTTCTTTATTCCTCTTCTGCATAAGGATCTGGGGGCAAGATAGGTCTAGAATGGTGGTTCTCAACCTTCCTAATGCCTTGACCCTTTAATACAGTTCCTCATGTTGTGGTGACCCCCAAACATAAAATTATTTTCGTTGCTACTTCATAACTGTAATTTTGCTACTGTTGTGAATCGTAACATAAATATCTGATATGCAGGATGGTCTTTGGCGACCCCTGCAAAAGAGTCATTTGACACCTAAAGGGGTCTTGACCCATTGGTAGAGCTAGAAGCAATGACCTAGCCCAGAAGTCTGTGGGAGAGATGAAGGGGACCTTAACTCCACGAGGGATATTTTCACCTTTAGAGAATCATTTTGCAGAAAAGAAAGGGGGTCTCTCAGGTTTGAGCCCTCACCCCCTTCCCACCACTCACTCTCCACATCACTATCCTGGCTGCCTGGCAGGTAACCTAAAGCTGCTCTTCATGAGGGATACCTTGAGGGGTGTGCACAGGTACTCACAGCCAAGTAGGAGCTCGTGCATGAATGTAAAGGGGGAAGAAAAATTAAGCAAAAAAAAATCTCGTAACCAGGGTGAGGTGTATTTTGGATCATAGATTTTTATTACTGCCAGCCAGCATCAGGCAGGGGCCATTAATCCTCAGATGGTGTTGAGTAGTAAATCTGCAATGCTGAGCTGCAACCACAGGTGGAACTTGGTCTGTAAAACAGACTCCTCACTGGAGATGGAGCTAAGTGATCAGCAGCCACCACATTTACAGGAAATCTCTAAAAAGAAAGGGCACATTTTAACATGACAGCAGTGCCAGCCTGCACTCTCTTGGTGATGTCCCCTGACCAGGCCTTTGCTCTCTTCTCGTCTGTCCTTGGCAAAGGTGTGGATCATATCTTTTTTAAAGTCGAGATCCTGTCCAATGAAGACCGGGAATGGCATGAATCTTTCTCACTAGTCCTTGGACCAGATGACCCAGTGGAAGCAGTTCTTGGGGACATGACCACGGCCACAGTGACGATTCTAGACCAGGAGGCAGCAGGGAGCCTCATCTTGCCAGCACCGCCCATTGTGAGTTGCTTGACCTGCAGGAAGGCTGCGCTGGTCTCCGTGAACAGTCACTGGGGACTGGGAGGAGTAGGACTGGGTATTCTACCTGTTTGCTCCCCTACACAGGGGCTTCCAACCAGGGCAGTCCTGCCCCCCTGCACCTCCTCCCCGACCCCATCCAGAGGACATCTGGCAGTGTCTGGAGGCATTTTTGATCGTCTCAACTATCACACTGGGTTTTGTTGGCAGAAGCCAGGGTCACTGCTCAATCCTACAATGCGTGGGACAGCCCCACAAAAGAGATAATTTGGTGTAGGTGTCAGTAGTGCTGGGGGAAGAAACCCTGTTCTGACCTAAGAGGAAAATCAAATCATGTTGACATCTTAGTCTGAGACTCAGAGTGTAATGCAGTTGATCTCATTTCCTTGGGCCCTGGAAGAGTAAGAAAGTGATACTCCTCACCTCAAAGGTCCCACATTCTCAGCACACACGCTGAAGGAAAGATCTGCAGAAATGCTGCACTGTTTCCCAACTTGGAAGGAATAGAATGAATGTACTGCCTTCATAGTTATGGGGAATTTGACCTGTAACAGAGAAGCAGTCAACCTCCCCTAACTAGTGTCTTGTATCCCAGAAGAGAAAGATGATTTCAAAATGTGCCTTATTTGACCGTGGAAGAAATACACTATCCATGTTTATTCTTCTGCCAAATGTACTACCTCATACCATTAACGATTTCTTTATTTTGATTGTTATTAATTTTTGAGACAGAGTCTCCCTCTGTCCCTCTCAGGAGAATGCCATGGCATCACAGCTCACAGCAACCTCAAACTCTTGGGCTTCAGCAATCAATCCTCTTGCTTTAGCCTCTATAGTAGCAGGGACTACAGGTGCCTGCCACAATGCCCAGCTAGTTTTTCTATTTTTGTAGAGATGGCACCTTACTCTTGATCAGGCTGGTCTCAAACTCCTGAGCTCAGGCAATCTACCCACCTCGGTCTCCCAGAATGCTGGGATTACAGGCGTAAGTCACCATACTCGGCCTACCATTAACAATTTAATGCAATTTTAAACTAACAACTGCCATTCATATGCAGCAAAATGAAAGTGTTTTTCACATAAGTGATAGGACTGTGATTTAGGAATGCAATTCACAGAATAAAAAAAGCTTCTGGCCCAGCAATAGGAGCATCTCTCTCACCACTAAAGATCTGAAGTATCTTTTAGGGGTGCCTGGCAAAGAATTGTAACAACTTCTCCTGTTCTATTTTAAAGAGTCCCTGGGTCTCCTGGGTCTCAGGGTCAGTCTTTGACCTTCCCCATAGCCCCCCCCCCAATCTGGAGCTTTGCTTCTTTCTTGCAGGTAGTCACACTTGCCGACTATGACCATGTGGAAGAGGTCACCAAGGAAGGGACCAAGAAATCCCCCTCCCCAGGCTACCCGCTGGTCTGCGTCACCCCCTGCGACCCTCACTTCCCCAGGTACGCCGTCATGAGGGAGCGCTGCAGTGAGGCTGGCATCAACCAGACGTCCGTGCAGTTCAGCTGGGAAGTGGCTGCCCCAACTGATGGCAACGGGGCCCGATCCCCGTTCGAAACCATCACTGACAACACACCATTCACCAGTGTCAACCACATGGTAGGTCTGGGGTTCTGGAACCAGCACTGTTCTTTGTTACTCAGACTATCAAATTCTTCAAGGTCTGTGCATAGCATTGGGGATTTTTAAAGAGCAGATGCACACGGTACGTGGTCTTTTTATTCTTATAGAGAGGAAAGGTACAGTGTAGTAGAAAGAGAACTAAGCTAGTCTAAGCTAGTAATCAACCTGTTTACAAATCCTGATCCTGTTCTGTTTTTAACTAAGTGACATTAAGAGATTACCAAACTGAGTCTCAGTCTCCTGATCTGCATATTAAGAGATCTTCTGCTTAGATACTTGACAAGGTCACTGACAGACGTGACCTGTAAATGATCACATAAGCCAAAGATTCCAAGCAGGTACCATTGATTACTGTTTCTATTCACACATCTCTAATAATGCAGTGCTTATTAGGACATTTGTATAATGTGGTGGATATGTGGCCCAAAGTGGACAGCATATTGATGGCACATAATAAAGGCTGATTATTAAATAAAAGAATAGAATGGCTATTGAGTGATTGATATCAAGTGACCAATATACAAAACCCTGTGGGAGGCCATAGAAAGACATTCACAAGGCAGTTACTACCCTCAAAGAGTTTGGAGACCAGTGCCTGTGCCGATGATGAGATAGCAATGAACGGAGCTGTTTTCCAAAATAGTCCACCATGGTGATTGTCTGCATCTCAATGATGAAATTTGTTCTTGTCCAAAAGAGATTCAGCTCAGCACAGTGTGTAGCATGCAGGAATCACTCAGCAATGTTGACTCAAATTAGTTCACTAAGTCGTTCTGGAACTTGGAGATTTTCAGCCTGAATTCCTCTAGATCTGCCTGTCGGTTGGAAAGTTTATTCCCACTGTACTGAGACCTTCACTGGGTGGCACAATACAACAGGAAGCCATCAAACTGGGCTGGAAGGTTCTGGAGAAAGCAGGGTCACTCAGGCCCATTGTGTTTGGCACAGCTTATCCAGAAAGGCTAGAAGATCGATTCTTTTGCAACATAACCTAGTTCAGATTTAACTCATCCTCCCTACAGGGCATCCCAAAGATCGCCATACATAGGAAAAATTAGCAAATTCATATTACAGTCTATATTTTTTATATTTGCATATCAACACATAGAGAAATATTTTGTAAGTATTTTGTAAAATTTTATGATTAATATTTTGTAAATAAAGGAACATTTAAGTATACTTTCCCATTTTCCCTATGTAGGTATGATGATCTTTGGGATACCTGTATTATTAAAACATTAAACATTAAATATTGTTTAATAAGCATCTATTTCTCTGTTCAACAAAACCGAGAAGGGAGTTTGGTCTGTTTGGGGCCAAGTACTCATGTTGAATTAAGAGCAAAGTTATGATTTTGTGCTCCAGTTTCCCTCCTTACAGGGGATGGGTAGCTAATACCCTATATTGTGGTTTTCTTTACTTTATCTTAATTTCTTCAATTATTTATTTAATACCATTGTATCATATGCACTTTGGTAAAATACCACAAATCCTTTCTGGACTACTAAGTTCATATATATAAATAAATAAAGCATTGGGAGCTAATTAAAAAAAAGTGTAACAGAAAAATCTTCTTTAATATTTAATAAACTTAAGTGAAAACTGTTTTCATGGGTAGACTTTATAAGTTTGTTTGATTGCTTTGTGGGAGGTCTGCAACCCACAGAACTACTTATTAATTGTTCTTGTTACGTGCTTCCCTGTGTGTGCACGTAACCTCAAGAGTCCTGGTGGCCCACAGTTGCATAGACTGAGTTGAGAGCTGTTGGGACTTCCATGTGTCTGGGAACTTGAATAAATCTGTAGAAAGACCTTCAAAGGGCGGGAAGTGTCAGAAGCCAAGTTCTCAGCTTGAAGCTGCATGTTGTTATAACCTTTCAGCGTGTGTGGTCATGGGGGTGGGGAGAACCTTCATCTCGTAGGATGAAGGGAAATGAGAACTCCTGTCCATCCCCTGACACCGTGCCTCAGTGACAGTGACCTGGAGACTATGACTGGAAAGTCTGGAAAGCAGCTGGGTAGTCCTTATGCTGAACCCGCTAACAAAGCTAGTGGTGGTCATCAGCGATCTGCAGGCTCGTGCCCCATGTCTGTCCACTTCCTCACTCTCTGTTGACCCTTGGGCTATGAGCACTCACTTCTCTGTCCTTAGTACCTGGTTCATGGTTGAAAATCAAGAATTAGGGAGCAGAGCAAGATGGTGGCCAAGTAACAGCTTCTTTGCAACACAGAGCAATGAGACTTGGGAGAGAAAACTCCAGGCATATCTGGCTTGTGGGCTTTGCTCAGAAACATCCCTTTGGGGATGCAAGGAGACAGTGAGAGACTTCTGGACCCCAGAAGGAGGATAAAAGCAGCAGGGAAGTGGCAAGTGGTTGTGAATGGGCTGCTGCAGCTATAACTACAACAACAGCAAGATTGCAGACAGGGAAAGCCTTCCCTGTGGGTTGCTTGTTTGTTTGGACTTGGGCACTTGGTGGAATTACCTTGGGAGAACTTGGGCGAGAATGCCGGTGACATTGTCCAGGGCGCGGGACTGAGCCGCTGGGCCGGAATGGACCTAACATTGCTTGGCTATGGGCTGCTCATGCACAGCCATTGTGGAAGAACTGCGCTTTCAGGCTCCACTCTCAGAGTTGCAGAGCAAGGCTGGGGCTGGGAGACCTTGGACGGGTGATCTAGTGACTGTGAGCAATGCCAAAGGCCAGGACTGAAAATCCAGAGAAGAACAGAACTTTCAGTGTTTGGCAGTGGGAGGGCTGTCTTGCAGTCTTGGCCCTCAGGTTGGTTTGGGTGCACAGAAGCAGCCAGTCACTTCAGGAAAGATCCCAGTGACAAGTGCTTTCCTGGGAAAGCTTCTGCTTAGCCAAGGTTAATGGTTTAAAGTGTCTTTTAAGTGCCCTGAGGAAAGGTTCAGACTCTCAACTCTGCAGGGTTTGAGGGCAAAGTAGTCAGCAGAGGCCTCCAATCTCCATCTCTTACAGCAGTGTGATTAGCATTGTGTTTAGCTTCTCAGACCCCAGAAGATCACTTGTTCCCCAGACAATATTCAGCAAGATATACACTGCTTTGTTTTTGGATTTGGTGGTTTTTTGGTTTTTCTTTTTAATTTCAACTTTTCTCCCCTAAATTTTTCTTTTTTATTTTCTTTCTTCATTTTTCTAGCATAAACATAATTTTCCATTGTTGCCTTCTTTAATAATAAGAACTTCATTTTGTAGTATTTCTGCTCCTGTTATTTTGTTTTTCCTCTAATTTTATCCTGTAAGGTTTTCTGTTTGTTTGCTTTGGTTTGATTTACAGTATGTTTGTCTTTCCTTTCTATTTAGTGGAGGTAGGGTACTGTGTCTGCTGAGGCTGACAAAGAGCTGCTGACCTCAAGGAAAACAGCCAACCCAGCACCCACAGAGGTTGGGGGTTTTTAAGGTTGGGTCAAAGTACCCTACTGTACATTTTTATTACTCCTGTCTCCCTCTTTCTGTGCCTCTCTTCTTTTTGTCAATATTCCCTTTTACTCACCCCCACTCCTTCCTCTCTTTCCTTTTTTTAAAATCTTTTTTCCCTTCCTGCTGTTCAATCTTCTCATCCTTTTCATCCTGTACCAAGAGGACTCATCAAAACCTTAGGCCAGAGGCATGGTAACTTAAAGAGGAAGGGAAATGAAAGGAAAATTAGGGCAAGGAAACACATAAAAGAAAACACTCACGAGGAAGAATCAGAAAAATTCTGGCAACATGAAAAATAAGTCCAGACCAACCTCCCCAAGGGACCATGAGGTGGCTACTGCAGAGGATTCCACCTATAAAGAAATGTTAGAAATGACAAAAGGGGAATTTAAAACACAGATAATGAAAACAATGAAGGAAATTGCTGAGAAAGTGGAAAATAACCAAAAAAAAATGAAGGGAATTGCTGAAAAGGTGGGAAATAACTAAAAGGAAATCCAAAAACAGAATCAAATAAGAAATGAACAATATGAAGAATATAGAAAGGATGTGGCAGAGCTAAAGGAATTGAAGCTGTCAATTAGGAAACTTAAAGATGCAATAGACAATATCAACAACAGATTAGACCATGCAGAAGAATTTCAGAGGCTGGGTGGTGCCTGTGGCTCAGTGAGTAGTGTGCTGGCCCCATATATCAAGGATGGCGGGTTCGAACCCAGCCCCAGTCAAAACAGCAACAACAACAAAAAAAATAAATTTAGAATTTAAAAGAAAAAAAGAATCTCAGAGGTAGAGGACAAAGCTCTGTGATAATTCAGATAGTTAAAGATGCAGAAAAGAAGAGAGAGACAACGAGGAGGGGCAAGATGGCCAACTGGAGCCAGCTTTTGACAAAAGCTCCTGTTCAGAGGGAAGGATAATGACCAGTAAGTACTCAATAAAGCTGAAGTCTGGGAGCCGGGCTGAAAGGGAAGAGTGATAACTTCATGTCACCTCTGCTGAGGCAAGTTGCGACTCTAAGAAAGCAAATTTCACATACAAAACTCATCCCAAAGGAAAAGTGTCCGTCCCCTCCCCCTAAAGAGTTGGGTTTTTTCCTCGCTGTAGGTTTTCTACAGGTGAGCAGTGAACTGAGGACCTCTTGTCTTATCACATGGGAGAGAGTTGCAGGAAGTGGGGACTACTTCTCCAGAGGGACCCTGCTGTGAACCTGAGCACTCTCTTGGCAGGCATGAAAGTTGAACTAATGTTTTCTCTGCCATTTTAAACTTCCAGTCCACCCTCCCCAACTCACCTAACAGTCCAGAAGCCTAACCCCTGCAGAGACAGGAATGTCTGCTGTTCATTGCCAGGTCCAGGCACTGCAAGGGCTGTGGTAGTAAAGCTGCATTGTATCAGTGAGCCCAACAGTAGTACAGACAAAGAGGAGGAGGCTGTTGGGCTTGAATCTGCAAAAGTGCAAACCAGCTACAGGAGAAGGTTTGCTAGCCTTGTGCCCCACACCCCACCCTGCCAGAACCTCAGCCCCATGCCTAGTTCTGCCAGAGCCATGTGCTGAGCACCCACTCTGCCAGAGCCACCTCATGCTCTGTCCTACCAGAGCCTCCAGGCACCTTGCTCAGCCAGATGTGCCCCATGCCCTGCCCTGCTGCTGAGTTCGCTCCCCATTCTCATGGAGCCACCGCTACAGCTGCCTACCTGGCCATGGGAGCTGACTGGTAGTTGCACAGAAACACCTCCCATGAAGATTCAGCAACAGTAGAGCAATTCCACTGGGGTCTAATCTTGGAGAGACATCTCCCCAACTCTGATGACTGCCAGAGGAAGCCAGACCTCACCCTATAGGGATACCCAGTGCTACAAAGCGGCTGGGACAAAGGCATGGTGGCTGAGGGAGAAAATAATTTGCTGACTTATCCTAAGGTTCAGACTGAGCTCAGGTGGAACATTCCCCAGTTGCCATTGAGTACCCAAGGCAAGAAGGCCGCAGCTCCCCTAGCCGGCTAGTAGCAGATGTGGTCACCAGGCCAAGGGGACATTGGCTTTGCTTTGACTCTGGCAGGAACAAAGCCCTGGCACATCTGCTTATTGGAGGGAGAAGGACCACAGCCCGATGGGGTTACCAGTGACTGGGTGTGAAAGAGGTTCAAGGTGGGGGAAAGAGACACCAGCCCCCTGGTCCAACTCTGCTACTTGGCAGGCCTTTCTGACTCCATGGAATAGTGGAGCAAGCCACATTTGAGTAGCCAATAGACCTCTGCTATCTAGTTGCTAGGACACCTTTTGAACTCTCCCACTTGAGAGTTCATACTGACTGGGTCAATTGGTTTAGAACTGCTAACCTGGGCCAATCCCCCAAGGACCCTCTAGGGTGCCCACCTGGTTGTGTGGTAATGGGAAGGGTTGATTTTCCTCTTCCAGTTGTTGCCTATGGGAGGCAGGGTGTCTTAGTTGCTTGTATTTCTCCATAGCTGAGACTTCAAACCAGAATCACTGATCCACTAGGATCAGACAAAGACCAGCTAAATACAAAACAGAGCCACCTAACCCCACCACACCAAGCAGGTCCCCTCAGACTGTAATACTGTAGGGTTCCTTTGCAAAGCTGTAGGGGAAAAAGCTATAGTCACTAGTCCCAGCTCCTTGGCAAAGGGCTGGTTAACAACAACTCCAGGAGCCCCCAATCCAATTTCACCTTACCTGCCTATCTAACCAAATGGTGAAAAATAATCATGGTGTGGAATCAGCAGAAAAACTCTGGCAACATGAATAATCAAAGTAGATCAACTTCCCCAAGGAATGATGAAACAGACACACCAGATGATCCCATTCATAAACAAATGGCTAAGATGTCAGAAATCGACTTCAGAATTTGGATGGCAAATAAAATCAACAGAAGATCTTACAGCATGATCTTCTGAAAATTCCATCTTCAACAAAAGGTGGAATTAGAATTTCAAGGAATAATTCACAAGTTGTCTCAAGAATTCAATGAATTCAAAGACAAAATCACCAAAGATTTTGACACATTGAGGCAAGAACTTGCAGCCCTTAAAGATCTGAGAAATACAGTAGAATCCCTCAGTAACAGAGTGGAGCAGGAAGAAGAAAGGATCTCTGACATTGAAGACAAAGCTTTTGAACACTCCCAAACATTCAAAGAGGAAGAGAAGTAGAGAGCAAAAAACAGATCATTACCTGAGAGAATTGTGGGACCACTACAAAAGAGCAAACATTCACCTTATAGGAATCTCTGAAGGAGAACAGGTTGCTTCGAAAGGCCCAGATGATCTACTCCAAGAGATAATAAAGGAGAACTTCTGAAACATGGCAAGAGATTCTGAAATACAGATAGCAGACAGTTTGAGAACCCCAGCAAGACTCAACCCAAATAAAACATCTCCTAACTTTGTGCAAGTTAATATGAAGGAGAAAATTCTGAAAGCAGCCAGACATAAGAACCATAACCTACAAGGGGAAGAATATTAGAATGACTGCAGATCTCTCTGCTAAAACTTTTCAAGCTAGAAGGGGATGGTCATCGACCTTTAACCTTCTAAAACAAAATAACTTTCAACCCAGGACCCAGCTAAACTGAGTTTCATTTATGATGGTGAAATTAAATACTTTAATGACATTGACATGTTGAGGAAATTTGACATAACTAAACCAGCTCTCCAGGATATTCTTAGACCCATCCTCCACAATGACAAGCACAATGCTCTACCACCAAAGTAAACTCACTCAGAAACTTTTGATCAAATTCCAACTTCCACAGTGATGAAAGGATTAAAAATGTCCACTGGACTTTTGAAAAACTCAATACCCAAAATACTACCAGGCTTATCAATACTCTCAATCAATGTGAATGGTTTAAGTTGTCCTCTAAAGAAGCACAGGTTGGGGTGGCACCTGTGGCTCAGTGGGTAGGGCACCAGCCCCATATACTGAGAGTGGCAGGTTCAAACTCGGCCCCCACCAAAAGGCAACAAAAAAATAGCCAGGCATTGTGGCTGACACCCGTACTCCCAGCAACTTGGGAGGCTGAGGTAAGAGAATTACTTAAGCCCAGGAATTGGAGGTTGCTGTGAGCTATGTGATGCCACAGCACTCTACTGAGGGCGATAAAGTGAGATTCTGTCTCTACAAAAAAAAAAAAAAGGCACAGGTTGGCTGACTGGATACAAAAACTCAGGCCAGATATCTATTGCATACAAGAATCTCATCTTACCTTAGAAGATAAATATAGACTCAGAGTAAAAGGATGGTCATCTATAATTCAGGCAAATGGAAATCAGAAAAAAGCAGGTGTTGCAATTTCATTCACAGATACAGTAGGCTTTAAAACAACAAAAAGAAGGAAAGATAAGAATAGTTACTTCATATTTGTTAAGGGCAACACTCAACATGATGAGATTTCAATTATTAACATTTATGCACCCAACCAGAAGGTTCCTCAATTTATAAGAGAGACTCTAACATACATGAGCAACTTAATTTCTTCCAGCACCATAATAGTCAGAGATTTCAACATCCCTTTGGTAGTGTTGGATAGATCCTCCAATAAGAAACTAAGCAAAGAAATTTTAATTTAA
>CAUYON010040820.1:0-26496 GCA_963573935.1 Arctocebus calabarensis
GGTACTGGTGAAACTTATTAAAGGTAGAGTATCAATGTCTTTATATAGTGATCAAGAAAATGCCATGAAGGCTATCTGTAACAGTACGATCAAAATATTTCTGATTGTATATGAAGCACATTGTGCCCTATGATTGCACCAACATACACAATTATGATTCAATAAAATTATAAAAAAAAAAAAGGACTGGGAAAGGGAAGAAAACACACAACAGGGACAGCAATCCACAGAACACCTAGCATAGCTGCCTTTTTCATTTAATATATATGAGAAAATGTCATAAATGCTTTTTTCTGCATCAATTGAAAGGATCATTTGTTTTTGCTTCTATTAATGTGGCAGATTACAGTTTTAGATTTATGTATGTTGAACTATCCTTGCATCTCTGGAACGAATCCCACTTGGTCATGGTGAATTGTTTTTTTGATGTGAAACTGAATTCCATTTGCTAAGATTTTATTGAGAATTTTTGCATATGGTCTGTAGTTTTCCTTTTTAGGTGTGTCCTTTTCTGGCTTTGGTATCAATTGGAATGACACATTGGTACCAGAATGAGTTGTGAAGTCTTTTTTTGTTTGTTTTATTTTGTTTTGTTTGTTTTTGAGACAGAATCTCAAGTTGTTGCCCTGGGCAGAGTACCATGGTACTACAGCTCACGGCAACCCCCAATTTGGGGGCTCAAGCAATCCTGTTGCCTTACTTTTTTTCTATTTTAATAGAGACAGCAAATGCTTTTGCTCAGGCTGGTCTCCAACTCGGGAGCTCAAGCACACCATCTGCCTCCACCTCCCAGAGTGCTAGCATTACAGACGTGAGCCACTGCACCTGGCCAGGGAAGATTTCTTCCTTCTGAATATTATGGAATAATTTCTACAATAAAATAATTTCTACAGTATAGATACAAGTTCCTCTTTGTAGGCGTGGTAAAGTTAAGGTATAGAATCATCTGGTCTGGGACTTTTTTTAGTTAGATGTTTTTTAATTGCAGATTCTATTTTGAGGCTTGATACTATTCTATTCAGGAGTGCTATTTCTTTGTGACTGAGTCTGGGGAGGTTGTGTGTTTCCAAGAAATTGTCCTTTTCCTCCAAAGTTTCAAATTTATGTGCTTAGATTATTTTTTATTATTCTGAGATAACGCTTTAAAAACGGTACTCTAGCATCTTTGGTAACAACCTGGATGAAATTGGAGACCACTCTTCTAGGTGAAATATCATAAGAATTGGAAAACAAACACCCTATGTACTCAGTACTCATTTGGAATTAGTCAATCTACACTTCTGTGCACATACAGAAGTAAAATTCAATGGAAATCAAGTGAGAGTGGGGAGGTGTTTAGTAAACTCACGCCTAACCGGTGCGATGCACATATTCTGGGTGAAGGTCACACTTATAACTTTGACTTAAAATGTACAAAAGCAAATTATATAACCAAAATGTGTGCACCAATTTAATATTCTGAAATAAAAAAAATCAAAAAGAAAAATGTCATAAAAAATCATGTCACTAAATCCCAACAAAAGAGATCAACATAAAAATCAACATATGTTGCAACTAAGAATTTCCTCATAGAATCAAATTATTTTCTAACAGGATGATATGCTAACTTTGGGCAGTGTATTTTAAGATGATATGATAATTCATATAATTATTATTTGTAAATAAAACGACTCAGTAGTTTTGGAAAAAAACCTGGCTGAGGTTAAATTCTAGGAAATATCAATCATATACCAACATGGGATATTTTTATTGGTCTCCATTGATTTCTTAGGAAATGAAGTCTTGAAAAACATTTTTAAATATAAAAAGTGTACAATTGTATTAAACATCTGAAGGGTTGTCCTGTTTCATCCAGAGTCTGCAAATGGAAATGCACAAGGAATCATTGATCTTGTTCATACCCATGATAAAATGGGTAATACATTAAGACATTACTGAGTATAGATGAAGAATCATGAAGTAATGCATGAATGGAAAACAGATCATCAAGCCAAGTATATTCAAGGAAAAAAAGAAAGTGATGAGCAAGATAAAGAAAACAAAACAAATATGACAAGATACATTCACTTCATTTAAAAAAAAGAGTCCTTGTTTGGTATCTATTTTAATTATATAGACAAAATGAATTAAGCTTCAATAAAGATTTTCTTTACTTGTAAATGTTTTAATAAAAGATCCTCTACAGCAGTCTTGTCTTTAGAGCAAATAAAAAATAAAAATCCAATAATTATGTTCTTTGAAAAATATACCATAGACTGATAACATTATAGTACTTCATACACTGTTTGGGGACTCTGTCTACAGCTTATGAAATAACTATAGATCACATTGATTGAGAGCTTATGATGTGGCAGAAATGTTTGGTCATTGCATTTCATCATTGTTACCATCCAAGGAGTTCGCTCTTATTATTATACCTAAGATGAGAAAACAGAGATGCAGGAAAGTTTAAATAAATTTGCCCTTGAAAATCCAGGGGAGTCTTATCCACATATCTGAAAACTCATGTTCTTAACCACTCAACAACTCTGACTGTGTTAACCTTATCTGAATCACTTAAAGAGAGTTTTCTGTAACAGTATAATACTACATTTTATGGGCAATTATATAGTTATATAGTACAGTTTTAAAATATTTTAGGAAAAATAACATACAATGATTCACTGTACCTAGAAAAATAACATTTATGTGAAGATGGTAGTAGAGAAGGTTGAAGTTCTGACACTGTTTCTGATAATTCACCATCTAATCAAAAAATATTTCGGGAGGAAATAAAGTCTATTTACTCTTTGAACATAAATCTACGAGACTGACAGGTTTATAGTATTTGAGGTTTTTGCCCACGGTAACTGCCAAAATCAGATTGATGTGTGATCTGGTCAATTGCCCACCAATTGTTCCAAATTGACTAGAACCCAGGCAATTTCTACATTTTATAGGCCACGATCATTTCTGGGTCCGACCACAGATGAAAGGAGCAAAGTCCGCATTTGAGGTGGACTGGCCCGCTGCTAAGTGACAGCCAAGTGCGTGGAAATCCAAAACCACAGAGTGAGATGCGAGGCCTGGAAGTGAACTGCTAACAAATTCCTTCCCCTAAATGTCTCCTGCAAGGACACGCTCCAATTGATGGCCTTTGAGGCGGAACCAGAATTAAGTCTGTACAGTGAACTCATCAAATAGTAACATCAAAGCCATCAACATTGAAAGACTGTGTGGCCTTTCTAGAAAAACAATAACCAAACACTGAATAAAGAAAAGTGACATCAGAGGAATCTGTGTGTGTATGTGTGTGTCTGTGCACACACACACATGTGTATGTGATGGGCTTTCCTGTCATAGAGAGAAAAAAAATTGAAAGATGATTAATATGTCAAAACTCTACATGAAGATTTCTAAAAATGTATGTCATTGTAGCACAGAAATTGAATTTTCAATATTCAGACTCTACCGACTCTCAGCCTCCTTAGCCTTTGATTTCATTCCTAGAGCCCAGATTCTCTCAACTGTTATTCCTAATAATCCACAGAATCACTTAGACTAGTTGCAGGTAGAAACTGAATTTAAGGCAGAGGACGTGATAATTATTGTTGCTGTTTACATATATGTCTTTGCAATGTTAGCACTTCTTAATTATTGCAGCTTGAGCCAATGGTTGTAAAGGATGAAATGGTGAACAGCAGGGCCTAGGCAACGCTTGGCCTTGATTTTGGTTTGTCTCTTCCCATCTTTCTGCATGTTACTGGCTGGTTTGAAGGGCACTGCAAGCACGCACACATTACAGAGCAAGTGAGATTCCAAGTAGAATTCTACTGTTCATAACTGTCAGGTTCCACATGGAAGAAAGCAAGGAATTTGCAATGAGTTCTGACACGACAGGCAGTTAGAGTTCTGTGTAGACCCTGGTACCCTGGAGAAGTTTCCCTTGCCCACCTTGTCTTTAACTGCCCCACATAACGTCATCTAAAAAGATGCTGCTTGTTAGGTAAAAGTCCAAGTTGTAGTTGAGTCCTTCACCCAGGAAGAGTGCCGTACCTAACAAACACAAATAATGTAACCTAATCATTTGTACCCATATAATAATTGGAATAAAAAGAAAGAAGAAGAAGATGCTGTTAAACTTACAAACTAAATCCAACACATCCACAGACACGTTTGTACACCCTTTTTATTTAGGCATGGAAGAGGAAGAATGGTGGCAAAATGCTCTTTTTTCTCTTGATGTTTGCCTTCAATATGGACAGACTTTCCATCAAAATACATTATTGTCTTAATCATTTTCTTCGGCCACTATGTATTCATAGCAGTTTTGTACTTTCTGTTTCCCCTTCTCTTGGAGCAGAGAAGGTCAGATTTTTGTGGCCCTCCATTGCAACCTCAGATTTCTAGCAAGTACTTACTATAGTGGAATTCTATCCTCAACTGCACACTCACCACAGGACGTGTTTTATAACCAATTTTAATCTAGAATAAGCCAACTGTGGCAACTCATTGAATGCTTTAAACCATTGCCATTTTGAGAGGTATTAATATCACATATTTTACGTCTACCTGAAAAGAACATTGTTGGTAAAGTGACAAAGTTGGTTACTCAAGATTTACTGAACAATCTTGGGTTTATCTTAACTTATGGATAAGTATATTAAGTTAAGAGGATAAGTATGAGTTAAATTTATTAATGATATGGTCTGTCAATAATTAAATCTACCCAAAGTAACCTCATAAAGGATAGCTCTAAATAACATCACAAATTAATCTGTCATATAATTAGCTTTGCATGATTATTTTATTATTATAATTCAAAGCACCTACATAGGTGACATGGTGACTTTTTTATTATTCTTAGAATAAACACAAAAACAGCATTACCTGCTATCTGGAAATTTCTACTAAACTAGGTAAACAAAAATAAAATAAACTTTTGAAGCAAAAGTACTACTTTGTTCTGCATAACTGATAAATTACTTAATTGACTAGACTATGGGTCTTTATTTCTATCCCTAAAAAGGCTCATTCTAATTTCGATAAACATGGATAGAATAGGAATGCCTTTAATGCTTTAGTATTTTAAAAGCATTTAAAACTTCTCCTAGAATGCTAAAGTGATTTGTGGCTCTGTATTAAGTGCTTTTAAAGATGAAATACACCCGTATTTTCAACATGGAAAATATGAGGGAAAATATTTTTCTTATTAATCTTTGGGTGATATATACTCAGAGAACTTCTTCAATTGTAAGTAGTATAATTAACAGGAAAAGGAGTTGCGTTCTACCCAATATCAACATGTAACAATGCAGATATAATTCAACTGTCAAAGTTATAACAGCTGCCAATAAGAAGTCAATATCATGGTCTAAATTTGACCAAAAAGTGAGTAAGAATTTTATCTTACATAAAGGTTTCTAAAGATCATATAGCACTTAAGTGAGTAATGTCTTACATATTTATATTCATAAAAATGTTCACTTCATTTGCAAATAGTGTGATTTCAGACTCTTTAAAAAGTGAAAATCTTTTGATGATTTCAAATTTATCTAATTGAAAATGACAATTTTGATAAAATATGTAGTTTTGTGCAACAGCTATCTATTGGGTTTTTTTGTTTGCTCAATTTTTTTGGAGACAGAGTCTCACTCTGGCATACTGAGTAGAGTGCTGTGGCATCATAGCTCACAGCAATCTCGAGCTCTTGGGCTCATAGCTCACAGCAATCTCGAGCTCTTGGGCTCATAGCTCACAGCAATCTCGAGCTCTTGGGCTCAAGTGATCGCCTTGCCTCAGTTTTTCTATTTTTTTAGAGACAGGTCTTGCTGTTGCTCAAGTTGGTCTTGAACTCCTGAGCTTAAGGGATCCACCCACCTCGGCCTCCCAGAGTGCAGAGATTACAGACTCAAGCCACAGAGCCTGGCCACAGCTATCTATTGTTAATGGTTTGGAAATAATCATAATGTTCTGCAAGCCATGTCTGTCCCATCATAAAGATACTGACAACTGCAGTGAAACACTTTATACTTACTAAAGCAGGGTCTCAATGCGTTAGTGTGTCAGAAAATTCATCAAATCATTTGCAACCAACATTAACAAAAAAATAGAAACAAAATCAGAATGTACGGCACATAGTAAAGGTAAATATATTTTTCATGAAGCTCTTTTCAGTTACATAGTATGTTTTATGACGTATATATTATGTAAGTATACATACGTAAACATATTTGTGTAGCATATATACACATGCTTATATATATGCATGTGTGTATGTGTATAAATGTATCCTCAATCCAAGATGTATATCAAAATAACTTATTATCTCCTAACATATCTCCTTTGTTTTTGTTTTTTATCTCCTTTGTTTATTGCTTATCTCCCTGGACTAGAATATAAGTGTCCATTGTATCAAGTAAGGATCATAATTAAGCGCCAGTGAACGTTCACTGAATAAATGAATTCCTGACTCCCCACAAGAACACATACATATATTTTGGGTTGTAATGTAAAATATATTTCTTTCTATAAATTGGTAGCAAAAACATCCACAAATATCACTGATCAGACACAAACTCTGCACTTTACAAAGGCCTCAATCACTACCGTCCTCGTTTCTATCTAGTTAAAATCAAACCTTAAATGGTTGTTCCATAAAATCTATAATAACATACTGCAAAGAAATATCCAAAGGGTTCCCTCTGCATGGAAGATACTTGAAATTAGTGGCTCAGCTAGGAAGCCTCAAGATGGAAATGACACCGCTCATTCATTCACTAATACAACGGCCGCAATAAGGAGTCAGGCTAAGAGCAGAACCCCACACAGAAGAAAGCCTTCAGGACAGCAGAACTAAGGAGCCAGAGGAAGGGAAGCCCCCGGCAGAGCACACTATACCATCAAAATTAAAAAGGAAAGCCAGACTCCCAATTGTGGTTTTCATTTTTGTATCAGAAGAGAGTCTCATGAGTAGGAACAAAATGAGTTTACTCACCAGTTTGAGGTTATTCCAATAGCAAAGTGGGGGATAGGTGTATGAGAGTGGAGGAAGAAGAAATGGAATCCATGACCACCAAGTGAAAAGCAGAAAATGACCATCAACTTCTAGTAGAGGGAAAGAAGAGGAGGATCTAAGCATGACCAGGAACATCAAACAGGAATTTGTAAGCGTCCAATAGAGCAGCAAAGCCAAGGCCAGGTGGGGAAGTTTCCAACCTACTAGCAAACAGACTAGGTAGGAAAATGCTGCAAGAACCCAAGTCAGAGTCAGGAGGAAAGAGGAGGTAACGGGGTTAGCGAAAGGAGTGGATCTCAGAGAAAGTAAGAAAGAATATCTGGGGTGATTAGGGCTGTGGAATATGAACATGGTTCTGTCACATAAGGCATTCTGGGCCCCCAAAGAGTGCATCCGGCTGACCAAGGATTTTCCTGCTGCAACTGGGTGGCAGTGAGTCTTTTCAGCACCACCATCGTTGTTCTGCCATTTCTCTCTCTAGGGATGTGCCCACTGCCCATTAAAGACAAATGCTCAGTAACCATGAAGGTGGCTTCACCTGCTGCTTGAATAAAAAGCAGAAGAATCAGCTCTTGTTGGATGAAGAGCTGCTGAAGGATTTGAGGCGAGACCATTTACAGTCTCTTGCAATACACAGAATGTAAGCTGCATGGGAGCAAGGACTTTGCATCCTTCCCTGCTTCCGCCACGTCCCCAGGTCTTGGCTCACATTGCCTGAAAACAGTAGGAACTCAGTAAGCGTCTGGAAAACAACAATCCCTTCAACTGGGAAGTATCCATGTCTGAACCACAGTAAACAGCAGTGAAAATGAAAATGAAATCATGCTATTTCTTCCCCCCACCTCCTGCACACTTGGGTGACTTGTAAACCATTAATGCATTAGATATAACCTTTAGTCCTAAAATATTTTTCTAGTAACTGAGAGCCGATTTTCATCATGAAATTTTATATCTAGTTATTTTATCTCCAAAAGCAAGTTTTGTACAACAACAACAATAAACTAATTGGGGAGTAACAGTCACATAAAAGCAGACATTGTATTCAGATGTCCCAGCCAAGTAAGACTTTATAACCCAGCGGTTGTAAATTTTAAAAGTCTATATTCATAAGAGCATAAGCTATGGCTTCATAATTAATTCAGATTATATCACAGATTCCTAAATCATTCAATCTGAGAAGGCACAACAAATATACTACAGTTTTTCCAAATGAAACTGTTAGAAAATTAAAAAGAAGTAGAAAATGTTAGATTATATGTTCCAAATAATAAATTCTATATTCATTCCAATGTTACAAAAAATAAAACTGAGGTCAAAATCCAAGTACAGATATCCAATGTTTTCAGGCCTTGCTGGAGTTTATTTGTAAAGTGGATTATTTAGAACAGTGGTTCTTAACCTTCCTAATGCTGCAATGTATTTTCTTTGTTACAAAAGGGCTGTAACCCACAGGTTGAGAACCGCTGATTTAGAGAATTAACAATTGGCTTAAGTAGGAATGACTGTTCGAAGTTCATTTTTTTTTGCGTGTTTCAACAGAAAGGTAGCAGGTAGCTCACAAATGAAGCTAAGAATGGGACCTTTTAGAGTGCATATTGCAATACAGTGATGTCCATTAGTTTAACTTCCTATTGGGTGAATAAGTCATCCCTTACATTAAATCATTATTTTATATCAAATTTAATACTTCTAGTAAGATCAGTTCAGAATTTCATCACTGGACACTGTGAATATTCTGTGCATTCCTCCAGGTGTAACTATGTGTCTGTTCTGCACTACAACCTCTTTAACCCAGATGTGAGCTAACTGTATAATTTCTTATTCAAACAGGAATATTTTTGTAAGTTAAACCTCAACTGATAATTACACAGACATAAACCATGCCTGCCCAAGGCAATGTGAACATGGGATTGTCCTGCTTAGCTGCATTCTGTGTCACACAGAGTGTCCTTGGTCTTCCAAGTGACTTTGAAGCACTTGCAAGCACGGCAGCCATATGTCTGATTTCCATCCATCCATGTAACAATTTTAATTCAAAGTCCATGACGTTCTGCACATGAGGCGATACGAACTGGCTACCAGTGCAGTCCATGGCTCAGGCTAACTGATACTTCCCTTTAAATAAGCTTCTTGGAACAAGACATATTAATCTTAATTGGGCTTGACAGGTAAACAAAGCAACATGGAACCTGACTTCCTTTGCTCTAATGATGATAGCCATTAGCAGGTAACATTTATCGAGTACTTACGTATGTCAAGCTCTGTATGAAGCCATGCTGATCTCTGTATCTGTTTATCCCTCTTAACCCTATCCTTATACCTCTCCTTTACAGATTTGAAAATTGAGGCAGTAAAATGTTAAATATTTTGTTGAAAGTCTTATATAAAATATATGATGATGACACTCTCTTTCTCTTATCCCCTCTCTTTTTCACTCTTATCAGTCAACCAATATTTATTGAGTATCCCCTAAGGACTAGATTCTGTGTTTGTATCACCTGAAAATATACAAGCATATGTCATTAAAGATAATACTCCATAACTTAGAAGGCAGTTCCATCCATATCCTTTACTGTAAGCAGAGAGTAATCCTCATTGTATGCACGTGTGGGGTGAGCCAGAGGTGCAAATCTGCACACACCCAGGGTGCTAAATTGAGTTTGGAGCAAGGTATTTGAAGACTGGTTGAAAATGGCCTCCAGGTGATTCTGATATAGCTACCCACGCCTTATAGAAATCATCAGATCTACTGGACTAAAAAGAAACTGTCAAAGTCCCATGAATTAAGTTTGGTGTGATTTATTCTTAGCGGAGTCCATAGAGAATCTTGAATATCCTCACCTTCCTTTCAAAGTGTTTAATACATTTGAGTTTCTTGTAAGGGATGGAGACTGAACTTGACCATCATAATTTGGAGTATGCTCCTCACCTAGATAATTAAGTATCAAGATTTTGTCCATATTTCTTCCGGTATTCTTCCTTTTCCCAATTTCCAGCAGAGATTGTGAATAATGGTTTTAAGTATGCTACAAGTTTTAAACACTCTAACTCTGTAGCAAATGTATTCACACAATCCATTGCTAACTTTTCACTTCACCCACCTGTGAAAAGACATTAAAAAATAAAATGCACCTAGCTTTCTTTGTATGATAACTGGTTCATCTCTGGCACTTAAGACATAAGGAAAATAATGTCTTATTTAGAAGAGAATGTTTTAAAACTTAATTCTACCTGGTAACTTCATTCTCTCTCTAAATAGCCCACTCACTTAATTACAGTTACAGGATTTGTATTTCTGGGATATCAGGGTACCAAATACTAAATTATTAGGAAACCAAGGCTAATAAATATTTTACAGTGCATCATAATCTGTTAAGAAATCAAGTGGATGAAATGAGCTATCTCATGTGTAGTTTCCAGCTGGAAGACCTGACCCAGATGTAGACATTCATCCTTTAAGATTACCAATATCTTCTGTTTACTTATGAAGTAATAGGAGCATGGAATAGAAGGTGTTAGATCTAGGATTCAACCCTAGGGAGTCTGAGTTCAAAATCCAAGTTCTTGAAATGACAAAACCTCATGGAGTTGAAATGTAGTAGCAATAGTGTTTCAACTATGTCATTTTATAAGCACACCTGTTCATGTATTGATTGAGTCATTCATTCATTAAATATGAGTGTCTTCCAACTGTGAGATGGATGCTAGGCTAAGGCTAGACATTGGATGTCTTCATTAGGAATCCATATTTGAGAAATTCTAACTTTGTGGACAGTTGTTTCCTCTTCCAATGTTTTTTTTCATTTATTAGTTATGAAAATAGAGCACATTTTTATCATTGATCTCACAGTTTACTTTGTTTTTTTCAGGAAGGTTGGTAGTAGCAATGATGGTGGTGGTGATAAAAAAAAAATATTTGTCCAAGAAAAGAAAGGACCTCATTGTATATTCTCATTAAAAAAAGGTTATCTGCCTGCAAATGTTGTAATTTGGATCAAAAATAAGGGGAATATCTTTACAAATAGTCTATGTCTGAATCTGTAAGCCAAGGGCTGTAGATCTGCAGCTTCCTCACATCTGTGTGTCCATGGAGGTAGGGTCACCACCAAATTCCCATCACAGCCACCAGAAACCACAGGACCTGACAAGGAAGATGCTCAGTTACAATCTCTTAAATTAATGAACAAAGAGTTCTCTGTCACACACAGAATGAAGTGAAATCAGCCTATGGAACTGTGCCATTGCCATTCAAATTTGTTGATGATTTGTTAGTTTCTGGACAGAGTCCTCAGTTCTGTTGAATCCCTAAGACTTCTCGAAAAGGCAAAGAAAGTGCATTTCCTAGCCTCAGGGACTTAAAGAAAATTCAAAGAACAGAAGCATCCCTGTTCATTCAATGATTTTTATGAATTTTAGAGGTTCCTTCTTTTTTCAGGATTAATCTAAGTGTAAACAGTATTAGGTGACACTGTTTGCATTTGTTAGGCCAAATTGTCTTTGAGCCCTTCACCAAAAGGTGTACTTTGGAGGTTCTTGAAAGGGATTGACACTAAACTTTCTTATCTCTACTCTACTCCCACCCCACATTGGAATATCAAGGATTTTTTCTTTATTTTCCTGGCATTTGTCCTACTCCCAGTTTTGCACAGAGAAGAATGAGTAATGGTTTTGTTATCACCTTGGTTTGACTTTGACAGAGTATACAGATAAAGGTACTTAGTCCAGCATTCTCCTTCTCACCTCACCCCCCCTTTGAGAATACATTCTTTAAAAATATAATCTGTTTGGTGTAGCTACATACAGAGATAGAGTAGTATGTCCATTGTTGGCCACCTCCCTACATTCCTCCTTAAGTTGACCTAATTTTCATAGACTGGACATAACCACATACATGTACATATCAGTAGGGTAGGCCTAGTTCTTTACATTGACAACTGGTCCTGTGTGTGGACCAGTTCATTACAATACTCAGGGGATCAACTTGCAGAACTCTAGTTTATTAGAGTTTAGAGTTCCCCTTATTATAATAACTATCCATCTATTGGCATTTAAGATTTAAGTTACATGTATACATGCACACAGAAAAGTCAGCCTTGAAAAGCATGGGATAAAAATCTTAATCTTACTTCATAATTAGTTTCACCCAATTGGGAGGCAGAGCATCACAGTGCTTACCAGGACACCTCATAAAAATTATGTAACTATTCTATGCTTGGGTCTCCTCTTCTGAAAAATGGGACAATAATAGCTATCTAGTTTGTTATTATGAGGAGTTAAATGAGTTAACACATGGCAATCTCTTACAGCAATAAGAGAATTCATATAGTGAATGCCGAATATATTAAAGCATGAAATACTTAACTCATTGAAATACTAAAATATATGCTTGCATGTCTAAAAGTCTTCCTCTCAGTGATATAATGTGGTTCACAAGAAGTTATCTTGATTTAGGCCTGTATAGTATCAATGAAAGGTGATTTTCAATAAAAGGTGACATATTTACACATATAGTTTATACTAAGTATACTACCAAATTTTATATGTGATCTATTATAAATGGAAAATGTGGACTTCCTCACATTTCTTAACATATATACATAAAAATTATTTTTTGTGACTTATTTTGTCAATAAAAGATAAAGTATAAGCATTTAAATAGTACATAAAAATTAAAATATCGGCTCAGCGCTTGTGGCTCAATGGCCTAAGGTGCCAGCCATGTACACCTGAGCTGGCGGGTTCGAATCCCCAAACAACAATGACAGCTGCAACCAAAAAATAGCCAGGCGTTGTGGCGGGCACCTGTAGTCCCAGCTGCTTGGGAGGCAGAGGCAGGAGACTCGCCTAAGCCCAGGAGTTGGAGGTTGCTGTGAGCTGTGTGACGCCACAGAACTCTATCCAGGGTGACATAGTGGGACTCTGTCTCAAAAAATAAAAAAAAAAAAAATTCACTTTAAAAATTAAAATACTGAGAGACTCATGTTATGTGTGTACTTGGGTCTGGTATTCATGCTTTGCATGGTTTAATAACACTACAGAAAAATAAATTTAATACAAAGGCTGATGCATGATCCACAATTCATCCTATCACAATTCCCCCAAGATTATATGCAAATAATCATTTAAGTTTTTCACTTTCCCTTAGATAGAATGTCAAAAAGTTAGTTGCAAAACAGTTTTCTACCAAATAACAGCACGCTCAGGCATTGGATTTTCCTGGGGTCTTTTCATATTCAAGGTTAATGTAAAACTCTCCTCCCATTGTAAGTGGCAAAGAGGGATAATCAAATTGCACTTGAGGCAGCTCTATTTTAATATTTCATAAAAGTTCAGTACAGGGTCCATGAAAACATGATGTTTGCTCAGTCTGAATCAAAAACGTTATGTGCATTGGTTTGAAAACTACGAAACTGTTTTTCAGGCCCACTGTGCAGTTTTTCTGGCATTAAAAGTCTAGTTTTGCCTGAGAGCTCAAAGCCATTAGTTTAGAATATTTAATCCTTACCAGAAAGACTAAAATTATAATCATGTTTTAAATGAATTTCTGTAAACAAAATGAGGAGTGACAATGTACTGCTTCCTTTCCATTTATATATATATAACACTGTATGTGTATATATATATCTTTTAAATGAGGTTACATTTTATTCTATGGAGTGACTATTATGGGTGCATCACACACAACTTTTCCCAACATTAAAATCTCAGGATTTAAAGCCAAAAGGACCAAGAGGTCCTTCTAAATATAAATCCCTTCAAAAAAGGGTTATGCAAATAGGATCTTAAGCAGTGTTGAAATCATGGAGGCAAGGAGCTAAAATCTAGGTAAAAGTTTGAAAATTGACTTAGTCAATAGATTTTTCCATTATTATGCTTTTTGATAGTATGTTAATTAAGAAAGAGGCTTTCTCTCTCTAAAGGACATGATGCTAGACATGTATTTGTATGTACACATATCCATGTATCTGAATTATTTTACCTACTGGAACACCTGATGTCTGAGCACCAAGTAACACATGATAGGTAATCAAAGAAGAACAGTTGAATAAAAGAATCTCTAAATCGACTTCAAGCCAAATGAGAACTGCAAAGATTTATGATAATTGATAATATGAGATGACTTCATGTCAGATGTTTCATGAAGGCTGGGGTGGATGGGAACCCCTTGTTTTGTCTGTTAGCAGAATACACAGAGAAATTACCTGACATATTAAATATTCATCTATTCCAAAGTACAGAGTAAATATTCTGTAGATATACTTCATTCCCACATTTTAATTTTTTTAACTTCCTTGTTTTTCCTTAGTCTCCTAGTGAAGATCATTTCCCCATTTTTTTAAGAGAGAAAAGGGAAAAAGGAGGGTTGAATAAACCTTCCTGGCAGCAGATTTTTAACTTACACACTCAAAGACTTTATCCCCAGATTGAATCTCAGACTCTGCTAATCCTCTACAATTTTTTTTCTAAAAACTTCTCAAATAGACATCTCCTCTTATTTGATCACAGAATCTTGTTTAAAAATGTTTAAGTATGCAATTTCACAGCAGGTAAGTCAAGATGCAACCTGAGACAGTTCCCATCTCTTCTCCACAAACACTTCAAAAAATGTTTTGACCTGTGGGTGATTTACTTTTCTCTGAAACTCCAATTTTAATTATATTAGCAACATACCACTTAGCATTAATTGCTTAGCATCTTGTAAATTTCCTCTGCTAGAATGAACCAGAAAGCTCCTGTGATCCTTAGTAACTTTATTTCTTCTTTCTTCCTAGCCCCAAACAGATAAATAACAGTATTCATTCAATTCAATACTCAATTATTTTTTTCTGTTATATGCCAGGTGCAACATGGGCCACTGCACTACTTTAAGAATGAGAAAGAGTAGTATAAAAAATTCCTAAAAGGGGCTTCTGGTGATTCTCTCAAACAACTTAGCCCAGGAAGCTCAATCTTTCAAAGGCAATTTTAGGGGTAATTTCTTACTGAAAGATGCTTTTGGGGAAGATACATTCCTATGAAAATAAAATGAGCCCCTCTGTAGATGAACTGAATTTGTCATGCAGCCATTTGTGAAGTGTTGTCTTTCTCGTAATCCCATTCTCCATTTCCCCTTCCTCTGTTGACACTGTTATGAGAATTCTTTTTTAAATAGACAGAAGTGATTTTAACAGTAAGTGCTAAATATGCTGGTATTTTAAGTTAGGCTATTGCTCATTTTAGCATTTTCATTTTTTGTCAATGAAAGGTAAGAAACAACAACAGCAACAAACCTTATAAAGACAATTTTTATTTCCCACTACGCAGGTATGGACAGCTTCCTCCCTTCTTAAGCCATCTTTGACCCTACAAGCTGCCATTATAACCTACAAATAACTCAGGCAGGACCACGTAATGGCTTCTTCTCGAACTCACTCTTTTTTTCCCATCTTTTAGACAAATCACAAAAGCAGGATCATAAAGACTAAGCAGAGTGTAGTGACTTCAATTCCAACAGGCCCTCAAAATGCTCTCAATTTCATGCTTCTCTGATCAGCTTTATTTATAAGAAAATAGATCTCTATGAGCAAATACTTGGACTTCATCTGCCAAAAAAATTTCAGCAATATTATTTTTGGGCACTTCACAAAAAATCTGATGTTTTCATTTTTACCAATATTTGGGAACATCTAAGTAATATCTCAAAATAAAGCTTGAAATATCAATAAAATATGTATTTCCGTATATTTACAGGAACCCATTTTTCCAAAATGCATGTATATTTAGCAAAGCCTGCTAGAAGCTATCAGAGGTTTTCTGCATAATTTGAATTATCATAAATACAATTGAAAGAAATCACCATTACTATCTTTTATGTTTTAATGCTAATTATTTGTGCTTAAAGATTCCTAAAGCTTTCAACATTTTTGCAAACTTCTATATAAGTAGGAATTTGAAAAGTAGAATGGCTGTAAATTCAGGTATCTGCAACACCTAAATGACCACAAATTATGATGATGTTAGAACCTCCGTATTTATTCTTTATTGGTGAGAAAAAGAATTGCGAACCGTAACAAAAACAAAATGATAAACAGCTATTGACATCTAGAGTTCTGAGCATTAAAATGTCTGATTAATTTCATTTTATTTGAATCACCCTTTCCTTCTATTACAAAAGATTTGAATGATTTGTTGGCTGCCGGTTCGGAGGTGATAATGTGGGAAAATCATACAATTTCACAGTCATAAGCCCTCCTTGAGCCTTGCTACTAAAACCATTGTGATTCTTTAAAAAAAAAAAAAAAAGTCATCTGGCCTTGAGGCCTCACTTTTCTGCATCTCAAAAGGACATTTAATAATATTATATTTAATCATACTAAATTGCTGATTTTGTGACTACACAATGGTCAAACATCACCAATTTCATATAATTCCCCCTACACCTCACTGAGCAGTCACATGTGACAAAGTCTGAGAAAATACTCATGAAGTGGAAAGGTCCATGGAAACCTGAGAAGTCATGCACTTGAAATTAAAGTTATACTTATGCACAGAAGTGAATCCCAGCACTTCTTGTTGGAACTCAGGGAGAGGGAAGATGTATTTTTTAAGGTGTACGCGATTGTAGGACAGGACACATCCTCAGTGTTTGTAAAACAGACATTGTGAGATACATAGATGTTAGTCTGTCTGTTAACATCCCCATTATCTTATACCATGGACCTTTGAACAAGGTGGGGGTTGGGGTATACAGTCAAAAATTCACATACAACTGCTGTCTCTCCCCCAAGTTAACTACTAATAGCCTACTATTTACCTGACGCCTTATCAATAACATAAACCACCAATTAACACATATATATTCAAATATATATGTATACATTCGTGTGTATAAATAATTTATACAAATATATATGTGAATAAATATTTATATTTCCTTATGCATAAATATATTCGCATCCTATTGGTTCTGCTTCTCTGGGGAACCTTGAGTAATACATGCCTTCAGAGTCGAACAATCAACATCACATTTTGGCTAAGATGGTCTGCACTGCCCTTGCCCTCAAATAGCCAGGGAAGTACACACTTTGCATGATACCAATTCAAATATCCACTAATGCTGTGGAATCTCTCAATATTTTCCTTTACTCACCACTTTCCTCCTGATAGCACTTGCTGGCATCAACCAGTCCCTTCTCCTTCTTGGCTTTCTATCTTACATCAAAATCTGCCTCCACCCCAGCCTGTCCCCAGGTTTTGCTAACAGACAAACCCTCCCCTCATATATTGGACTCAGCACATTCTCTATGGTGTCCTCTGTTGCTCCTATTAGTAAGTAAGAACCTTGGCCTCTAGCCCTCAGGACCCTGATCCCACGCCTAGGACTGGTCAGCTTAGTGGATTCAAGGCAGAACTGGGCAAACATAAGTCCTTGCCAAAGAGCTGAGCTATGATGCATGATGTAAATCGTTCTCAGCAGCCTCAGTTAATAGGATGGTTAAAAGAATGTGGGGGACAATGATTTTTATATCCTCTGTGTTCCGAGGAGATGATTCCAAATAGTGAATGTGCATTTTAGCAAATGGATTTAATAATCTTTAATTCTAGTAAATATGATATATACATAGTTTTTAATTGAGGAAAAATCGTATTGTCATCCATAGGCACACACATGCTGTTGGAAAACAAAATAATCTTGATGAAAAATAACATAGATACATAATATTACTTAATATTCTTTGTAATACGGTAACTACATGTTTTAAAATTATGGGATACTGAAGAATAAAATGATGGATAAATAGGATATTATATTCACAGTTTAAGAAATAAAAATAGTTTCATTCAGATTGCTCATCATCTTTGCATGTACAACCAAAAGAAATTTAGATTTTGTGTAATGAGACATAATTTTAAATAGTCAATAATTTTATTTATGAACAAATGCCTAATTTTTCCTCTTATAATGACTAACTATGTATATTTAGTCCCAACATTGTTATATATCTATGTTTATTTCTTTAATTTAACATTTAAGTCAAAATTATCCCAAGGAAAATTCTCCATGGAAAAAAATGAAAGAAACATTAATTTTAAGTGAAAATGGTATTCATTTGCCATACTACACTTTTTCTGCTGAAGAACTAGAATTGATTGAAAACTTGCAGGAATTTCCAAATATTTTGAGTTAAAATGAATTTTAAGAAAGAAAATAGTTAAGAAAAGACTGAAATATATTAAACAAAGCCATGGATTATTCTTATTTTAATTTTTATTGAAATTAGTTCATACTGTCATTAAAAATACATATATATAAAATTCTTTCAAAATATGCCTGTTGTTTACTTTTGATGTTCAAAAAATATAATACTTTATTTAAAAAGCTTGTTGGGAGAGTCTTTAAAAAAGTAACTCAAAAGTATATCATGAATTGAGTAGTTCATTTTATCGAAAGTACTCAATTCTTTATCTGTAATTCTAAAGTTCAAAAACTCTTGAAACAAAAAACACTTCGATTAATCTAAATTTTGTTCACTGGTAACTAATTTCCAAACATATAAGAAGTTATTTAGAATCCTTACTGATCTCACACAGATTGAATATTCCTGCCTTATTACAGAAATATTAATATATTAGCTTGATCTCACAGGAAATGTTCTGTAACATAGTATAAAAGTACTGATTTAACAAAAAAATCTGAGTTCTAAAACATAGATTGGGGTTTCAGATTAACAGCTATGTACCTTATATTAAAGTACATATCAAGGATATTGAGTTATCAAGACTAAAGTCATTATCAATGATAAAATTACAAATTTTACCCTACAATATTGATATGAAGCAAGTGAACTTTCTTAAAAAAAAAAGTGACAGTTTTGGAAGGATCAATTTCACAAAAAGTTTAATAACAAATTCTACAACTCAAAAACTATAACAAGTTTGTTAAAGGATTACAAAGTTTAAAGAAGACTACAGTTAAGTGAAAGATAAAGCTTTCTTGGTAAAGTACATAACTTTTTATCAGTCACACCTACTTTCTTGACTTCTATGACTAATCACCGTAACTGTGCAGCAATATCCTCTTTTATATAAAAAATCTTATTTTTATTCAAAAGAAATATGCAATTTTATAGAAGAGTCCATTCACATGTTCTTTCATCCAAGATACAGCATAGAGAAGAGGGAACATTACTTTTCAAGCCTAAGATGAAAAATATTACTGAAATATGTTTTTCAAAAGCACAACTATATATATATTAGAATTTATTCATAATCACATTTCTTTAAAATACCAGGTTTTGTAGCAAGATTCCCTTTTTATGCAAAAGAAAAGCATATTTGGAATAAATAGGAAAACTCCTGAGGCAAACATGGTAAGTTCTGCTTTCATTAGATAAGACGAACATGAACTGACTATTTAGCTAATAGTTCTTCACTAACAGCGTGCATATTATAAAAGGTTCACAAAACTATTAATGGAAAACTCACAGCTCTGTGTTTTCTATGTGGCAAACTCTTATCTCTTTACTATAAATTACTAACTCTAGTATAATTGCAAATCTATATAAATTCCCTGGTGATTACACATTACAGTCACAAATCCAAAAAGCTGCAACACAATGTACTTTTCTCTGGGAAAATTAATTATTCCAATTCTAGGCAGCTCAATAGTCAGAACTCAGCCACCAGCTGGCTAATACGTACAGTTTGAGCATTTACCAGCAGGCTTCTGCATTAGGAACAGCAAGATTCCATTTCACAAAAGAATACTGCAAATGCTATGTATAAATGATTCGCTCTCAAAGAGTCCTTAAGGTGTAAGTGTTTTATCCCCTTAAAGGTTCCAGCTAACTTGCTCCACTGTAATGTTATCAGGATTAATTCAGAGGAAAGTAAACAAAAGGTATAATACAGTTCTCCGTGCAGAATAGGCAAAAACAGGGATCCTGAGATTTAAAATTTCTGTATTACAGAGCCAAAGATATTTATTTACTGATTAAAGAGTAAAATGACCTCATTTCTTCTTTCCAAACACTGAGACTCAGAATGGGTATATGATTTTCCCAGTTTTTAACCACTAGACAGAAGCAGGTCTTCCAACATAACCCAGGGCCTCTAGCTGACATTAGTCTCCTTTGACAAGGTAAGAGAAACTAATGCCCCCAAAAGGGCTGCTTCATTAGAATTTGCCAAAATTTACCATTCACTATGGTGTTTAAATCTAATCATGATTTAAAATCAGTTAATGGATGAATTTTATGGTATGTAAATTATTTATCAATAAAGCTATTCAAAAAAAAATGGGAGTCTGAGGCAGGAGGATTGCTTGAGGCCAGGAGTTCAAAACCAACCTGAGCAAAATAATGAGAATCCATTTCAAATAAAAAAAAAAAAAAGGTAAGCAAGGTGGCACACACCTGTTCTTATAGCTTCTTGGAAAGCTGAGCCAGGAAGATCATTTTAGTCCAAGAATTTGGCATTGTAATCAACTATGGTTATGCCACTGTACTCTAATCAGGGTGACAAAGTGAAACCCTGTCTCCAAAAAATAAATAAATAAATAAATAAATAAAAGATATATATATGGTCTGACAATTAAGTTCACTAACTCATCCTGGGAAAAATGCTGCATACCTCATATCATTGTGATTACCTTCAAAGTATTCCTCTTGGGAAGCTATGCACCAATGAGTGTAACTAGTCCACCCTTCAAAGCAATTTTGGAACTCATTTTCTGAAATGACCATCAAAGCTATTGGTTTCCTAAATGTCATCAAAATGACTTCTTTTCAATATTTCCTTTACCTTTGAGTAAAGGAAAAAGCAATCGGGGGCCATAATAGATGAGTAAGGAGGGTGTTCTAATATAGTTATTTGTTTACTGGCTAAAAATTCCCTCACAAACAGTCCCATGTGAGCTGATGCATTGGTCATAATGTAAGAGCCATGAGTTGTTGGTCAACATTTTCAGTAAGATTTTCCTAATTGTTTCTCTATCAATGTTTACTTGGTCTGCTAGGCTTTTCACCATCAGCTGATGATTCCGATGCACAATTCAATGAATTTTTGCAATGGTTTTATCAGTTCTGTTCATTACTGGTTGTCCTGACCTCTCTTCATCAGTGATGCTTTCTTTATTATTAGAAAATGTTAAATCCACTTGTACACTGACATTTTCTTCATGTGATAACCCCCATAAACTTGGACTAAGATGTTTCTGATTGTACTTCCACTCTTGCCAAGTTTAACAGGAAATTTATGAATTTGTTCTTTGCTCTAATTCTAGTTCTGACATTTTTGTGATGGTACAAAAACACACAACAATCATGAATGTCACTCAGCTCGACACTGCCATACATTAATGTGATCAGGACTGTAAAACCCTGATATACCAAGGTTATGAAACTTTACTGAGTTGTTTGTACAGTGCTGCCAACATAATTGCATGGTGGCAAATTCACAAACTTAATTGGCAGACCTCGGATATTAATGTGAAGAATGGATGAATGGATATATACATGGATAAAAGTCCTAAAATGAAACACATATGGCAAAATTAAGGTGATGATGGGTTTAGAGATTTCACCACAAACTCTTGCAACTTTTCTGTGTGTTTGAATGTATTTTTTATAAAATGTTGAAGAAATGCCATATAGACAAAGATAACAGGCATCATATTTGCAACTTATTCTCAACAGTGTCAAAATAAAAGCAAAGGAAATACAAATATTAACTATTGGGGAATCTGGGTGAAGGATGAAAGGGAACTCTTTGTACTATTTTCACAACTTTTCTGGAAATCTGAAATTATTTCACAATAAAAGTTAATAAGAGAGATGAACCATTTGGAAGAAATTATGTTTGAAGGGTCCTTATTTTTTAAGGGAACCATATTACCTTAATGTCTTCTTGAGACATATCCAGCACTTCTACCACATAGCCCCTCATGGTTTCCTAGCCCCATAAACAGAGCCAGTGGATTTCTGGCTATGAAATCTTGAACAGAACAAAAACCCTAAACAAACAAACAAACAAAAAACAAATCTTCATAAATCCTTGAGTGCAAGGTAGGTTTGTATGAGCAAAGCTATCAATTGGGCATAAAGTTTAATAGTATGTATACAATTAATATCAATAAATGCACATGTACACACAATCTTAATAGCCACTCTTTAAAAAGGGGGTGGGGGGAAAGCTGCCAGCAAGTTTTGTTTTGCTGTGTTTTAATTTTCCTTTCAGGTCAGTCTATATTGATTTTAAATAAAATTACTTCAATTAGCCTTTTGTTATTTAAGACTAAAACAAAGATTCTTTTCTGGAATCCATAGATTAGAAACAAAGAATAGGTACAGAGCTCTGATTCTACTGCAAAAGAATCTCCAGGCTGTGCAGACTCACCTTCTTAATCTACATTTTCTGGAGAAAATGGAAGCTGCCTATTTCCTACCTTCCTTCCTTGAGGAGGGTGGTTCCGAAATCCTAGTACAGGAAGGAAGCTAGAAAAGGGGCTCTTAAGGAGGCCAAGACTCCTTCTAGGGGAGAATGGGCAAGAGGCTGCAGAGAGCTGATGAGAGCCTGTCAACTATCAACTCTCACCTTGCACCAGTTTTAAATTTGTAAATGTGTTGTATGTTCCCAAATCTTCCATATAACTGTGGAAAGTGTTCATGCTTGGTCTTCATTGTGTGGTGAACACTGGATTCTAGGCATATGCACACGTGGGTTAAGGAGCAGGGGAAAGACTTCCCACTTGAGGATAACCATGACTTGAGACCACAAGAGGTACATGCAGGAGAGTCAGGCAGAAGACCCCCAACAGGACTACAAGGATCTTACTGGCAAATCTTCCCAAAAACCAATGGAAAGGAGCCTACAGTCAGGGAGTGAGGGTAAAGTATCCTGTGTACAGGACATGTCTGGGATACTTGGTAGATGGTGCAAGTAGCAGCATGAACCATAATAAACATATTTGGGCCATCCAAACAACTGATGGGATTTACCACAATAAATGGGGCACTACATGTTTATCTTTTAGTCCTTCAATTAAATAAAATTATTAGGTCTGGAAGAAGTCTCAAAGTGTACCCAGAGAATTACATTGCTTTACCAAATAATGATAACTTGTGGGTAACAAGTTTATAGTGTTGTGTATGTGTCTGGAATTTTCTATGAATGTCACACATAGTAATTCTCACAATCCTTTCAACAATCCTGGGAGATAAATAATATTATATGCCCATTTTATAGATAACAAAACTGAGGCTCAGAGAGGACAGTGTTTTGTTCCAATTTGCACTTCTCTCGAGTAAAAGATAAGAAAGTTGTGGCCCATTTGGTTTAAATAACTTATCCAAGTACACTCAGCTTCCTAACAGGAATCCAGGCCAAAATCCAGGGTTGTGTATCACAAGTTTTATTCTATCTTGAGGACCCTATGTTATTTGCTGCACGTCAAGAAAAACATTTTGAATTATAATCATGGAACCAAACCTCAGTACATTTCACCATCAACAGTACATATTATCACATGCCTATTTTACAGAATCCCCAAATCACCAGTATTGGCAGATTTTATAGGAATGAAGCACAGCTGTAACATCATAGTACAGATAATTTCATTGCAATATATAAATTGTGAAACTCATCTTTTATGAGGAAGACCCCCCTGGAAATTGCATATCAAAAATAAATAACTAGGATTTGATCAAGCTAAAAAGCATTTGCACAGCTAAGGATACCACAAACAAAGCAAACAGATACCTCCGGAATGGGAGAAAATTTTTGCATGTTATAAATCTGGAAAAGGCCTGATAACTAGAATCTACTGAGAACTCAATTTAAACAACAAGAAAAGAGCAAAAAGTTCCTTCTATAAGTAGGCAAGAGACTTGAACCAAAACTTCTCCACACATGACAGACAAATGGCCAAAAACACATTAAAAAATGCTCATCATCTTTAATCACCAGTGAAATGTAAACCAAAACTACTCTGAGATATCACTCAACCCCAGCAAGTTTAGCCCACATCACAAAGTCCCAAAACACCAGATACTGGTGTGGATGTGGGGAGAAGGGGACACTTCTACACTGCTGGCGTGATTGCAAACTAATACAGCCTTTTTGGAAAGAAATATGGAGAATCCTCAAAGAACTAAAAGTAGACCTTCCATACATACCAACAATTGCAGATATCTGCAATTCCATTAGCTATCTACCCAGAAAACAAAAATCATTTTACCACAAAGATATTTGCAGAATGTTTATTGTGCTCAATTTATAATTGCTAAGTTGTGGAAGTGACTCAAATGCCCATCAACCCATGAATGGATCAACAAACTGTGGTATATGTATACAATGGAATACTATTAAGCCATTTTAAAAATGGAGATTTTACATCTTCTATATTTCCCTGGATGGAGCTGAAACACATTCTTCTTAGAAAAGTATCACAAGAATGGAAAAATAAAGGGCAGCACCTGTGGTTCAAAGGAGTAGGGTGTGGGCCCCACATCCGGTGGTGGTGGGTTCAAACCTGGCCCCAGCCAAAAAAAAAAAAAAGGAAAAATAAAGGTCCAATAGTACTTAATTAGTACTCAATACTAATATGAAACCAATATATAAACAATTACATGCTCATATGAACAATAAAACACAAATATAGTCTAGTACAGGGGCAGGGGGAGGAGGGAGGGTAAGGAAGAGTGAGAAGGTTGACTGGCAGAGGCAGGAGGGCGTGTGGAGGAAATCTCACCTAGTTTGCACGTTGTGAGAGTGTGTAACACCCCCCTGGGTGAGGGGCTCTTTTATAACTGGAACTTTACCCTGGAAGTGAGAACAGTGTAATCTAAAAATTTGTACCCTCAGGATAATTTGAAATAAATTTTAAAAAATGAAACAAAAAAGAAATTCATCTTTTGTTCTCGTAAGGTCTTAGAAATTTTAAACTGTTCTTATTCCTGTAGCTTAACAATTACCCTAAGTAGGTGAAACTTAAAAGAAGAAATAAGGAAAACTAAAGATAGAAAGAAATATTCCTTCCATGTAGGAAATGCTCTAAGAATCAGGTACAGTTGCAAGAGAAAGGATAATACTTCTTTACCTACAAGAGATGACACGCATTTAACCGCCTCCTCCTCATTCTGAAATGAGCTGCTGGAGCTTAGGCCTAGCATAGTGCTTTAGTTCACACTTACTCTCTACTGATTCCCCATTACCTGTCCTAAATTTCTTTCTCACCCCTAATTTAGAGAAATGAAATAATCTAGAAGTGCTCCCTCAAAAGTCTTGTAAAGTAATGGATGCAACTTTTTATTTAAGGCCTTCGTACTTATCTTTCACATAGTTTATTGAAATAGACCAAAAGTATTAAGGTACAAATATGCTGGAATATCAAAACCAAAGTCAAAGTTTACTCCATTAATAGGCTTCTAAGAGGGTGAACTGTTCCCAAACATCTCAGCACTTAGCAAGTTAATTTCAGCATTTAAAACACTGCTGACCCATTGAAGTGCTAGGTCAAAATTAAAAAACTAACTCTTTATGTCTAGCTGTCTAGCTGAATAACTTCTTTTTGTCAGGCTGAGCAAATCCTGAGAAATTCTGATGTTAACTCTCATTACAAGATATCAAAAAAATTTTTCCCCCACTTATCTACCAAGTAAAGTGAAAAAACAATATCTTAAACTTCTCTGTAAACTTTTAATCTTGATGATAAAAGATTTTTTTTAATAAGAATAGAAAAGTTGAAAAGTAACTGTCCTTTTCTATTAATGATTTGATTTTAAGCACCCCTAAATATACTAAAAAGTGTTAATGAAAAACTATATCATATTTGGTAGTACAAAAAACAGCCAAATGTTTTCCTGGCTGCATGAACAGAGTTTAGATACTAAACCATGAGCTAAAATGTATTTCCATGAATTTTTAAACACTGACTTAATCAAATGATTTGTTAAAGAGATAGGTTGGATTTTGATGTTTATTTTTTATTATTATTGAATCATAGCTGTGTACATTAGTGCAATCAAGGGGTACAATGTGCTGGTTTCATATAAAACCTGAACTATTTTCATCAAACTGATTACCATAGCCTTCATGGCATTTTCTTAGTTATTGTATGAAGACATTTGTATTCTTCATATAGTAAGGTTCACCTGTACTTTCTAAGATGCACTGTGATTTTGATATTTAGACGATAACATGCATAAGCTTGGCGCCCATAGCTCAATGAGTAGGGGGCCAGCATATATATTGAAGCTGGCAGGTTCGAGCCCCGCCCGGGCCTGCTAAACAACAACAGCAACTGCAACAAAAAGAAAACAAGAAAAAAGAAGAAAAAGAAGAAGAAGAAGAAGAAGATAGCATGCATAATACTTCAAAATAAAGATTATTTTTTCAAACTTTTTAATCATAGGATCTCTTTGTATACTTAAAATTTTCAAGGACCCCAAAAAGCTTTTCTTTACATGGGCTATATCTGTAACTACTTATTAGATATTATAACTGAGTAGAGTTTAAACAGA
>CAUYON010040821.1:0-39964 GCA_963573935.1 Arctocebus calabarensis
TGGTTTTCTTTGAATTATCCCAGAGCTAACTGAGAGAATGATCTGTTTTTGCCTTCCATTTCCCTACCTCTTTGTAGGTTTGGGAGCATTCGAAAGCTTTGTCTTCAATGTCAGAAACTCTTTCTTCTACTTGGTCCATTCTGTTACTGAGGGATTCTACTGTGTTTCTCAGATCTTTAAGGGCTATAACTTCTTGTCTCAATGTGTCAAAATCTTTGGTTATTTGGTCTTTGAATTCCTTGACCTCTTGAGACAATTTTTGAAATGCTCCCAGAATTTCAAATTCCAACTTTTCCTCTATTTTATTGATCTTGTTTGCAATCCAAATTCTGAATTTGATTTCAGACATCTCAGCCATTTGTTTATGCATAGGATCGTCATTTGTGTCTGCCAAATTGTTCCTTGGGGGGGGGGGTGTTGATCTACCCTGGTTGTTCATGTTTCCAGAGCTTTTCCACTTATTCCACCCCATGATTATTTTGCACTATTTGACTGGATAAGTAGATAAGGATAAGTTGGGTTGGGGGTTCTAGGAGGAGTGATTAACCAGTCTTTTGCCTGAAAGCTGGGTCTGGTGTCTATACTTTTTCCCCAAGAGTTTTCTCAAGGATCCATACAGTGCTACTGCCTGTGAAACTGGAGGCCTTCTTGGTGTGTTGGGGTTAAGTGGCTCTATCTTCTTTTCAACTGGTTTCTGTCTTACCCTAGAGAATCCGTTACTCTGTGTTGGAGTCTGAGCTGTGGAGAAATACCAGCAGTTAGGTCACCATGCCCCCCACAGACAACAATTGGAAAAGGAAAATCAAACCTTCCCACTACCACACACCCAGGGTACCACTTTGGGAAGTCCTCAGGTTATTGGCCCAGTTGAAGAGGTCCCAATCAATTGTCCCAGCCAGCACCAACCTCAAATAAAAGAGCTAAAAAGTCTCTGGCAACTAGATAGCAGGAGTCTTCTGGCAGCACTAGTATACCTCACTCCAGTGCTCTGTGAGCTCAGGAGAGCCTCCCCCCCCAGTAAGTAAATTAGTCTGGGAAGGTTGATGCCTCCTTCTCCACCTTTCCCCTCTGTCACACCCAGTCTCTGGTAACCCTGCAGAGCTGTGATCCAGTTCCTTCCAATGAGCAGATGCTCCAGAGGTTTGTGCCTATCTGGGTCACAGGGGGATCTGTGGTTCCTCAGCCAGTCCGCCAGTCTCTGTCACTGTTTGGCAGGGGGAGATGAGGCCCGACAACCTGGGTACTTGATAGGGGCTGGGGTGATTCACTCATTTCCAGCCCTGTCCCTGATTTATGTTGCTGATAGAACAGAACAAGTTAGCAGAATTTTTCCCTTGTGGATCAGACATTGGGCTGCTAATAGGTCTGACTCAGTCTGTGAGTTCCAGCCCTTTGTCTCAGATTTCATCCCCTCAAGGCCAGGTGCATCTGAAGCTAAGTAAAGCAGTCTCTGCCCAGCTTCCTCAGCACGTGTATTCTAATCCCCACACTCCGCCCAAGGCATAGCCTTCACCCCTGAGTCCTGTATCTCTGCTGCAGGACCACTCTACCACTGGCTGCCACCAGAGAAGCCTCCTGGCTTCCCCCAGCTGCCCAGAGAGACTGGAAGTGTCTCCTCAAAACATACCCAGGGGTAAGATCTCTATTGCCATTGTTCCTGCAGCTGCAACTGCCACTCCATGCCTCAGGGAACCTCCTCTTGGCTCACTTTCCTCTCACCACTCCTGAGCTGGAAAATTAGCACAGATCAGCAACAGTCTGAACCCTGTCCACAACCCTTGAGAAAATGTTCAAGAATCTGGACTCTGTGGGGGACAGACCTCCAGATCTCAGGGTGAGAGTAGAGGGGAGTGCTGGGAGTTCAAACTTGCAGGTAGAGAATAGATACAGTTTTATGCCTGGCAGGAGAGTGCTGTGTCACCCTAGTCGGGGAAGGAGGCCCAGTTTTTAGAGGGTCTCTCCCGTGGGGTAGGGCGGGAGGACATCTGAACTCTGCTTGCTTGTTTGTATGGCAGTATGGAGTATACTGTGAGCCGTTTTCATGGGGTAGGGGACTCCTGTCCACTTGGCGATGTGTTCTGTACCTTTTGTTTGTATCCTTGGGGTTGCAGGTCACTCCAGCAGGGTTAATGTGCGTTCTTAGACCTTCTCTTTTGGCTCAGATCCAAATCATTGGCTTTCTTGCTAAATTTCTGTCCTTTAACTCTCCTTCTGGACAGGAGCCCCTGTGGAATGCTGGCTACAGACCACCATCTTGGCTCCTCCCCCTCACTTGAAGTTTTAATCATTGTGCTTTTATCTTTCTTTTAGCAAATCTTGATCTTTTGGTGGCAGTGATAATGAATTCTGCATTATGATTTATTTGAGTTGAATAATAACTTTCCTGAATCGATTTGATTTAGAAAATGTCTTCTAGCTTCAAAACATCGGTATTAGATGGGACATGGCCTTCATCTTTATATATTTCCCAAGGTTCCTGAAGAGTCATAAGATGTATGGTAAATCCTTTCAATTTATTCTATCTCCAGATGCACTGTAACTGATGCCTCACTCTCAAAGACAGCACTCTGCCCAAGTGTTAAGTTTTCTATGTGTGCAAACAGCCATCCTTTGACAGGTGCTGGCGAGTCTTCAGCCTTGAGGAGTCACCTCTGCCATAGGCCCTCACTCCGCCCCAGCTCAACGTGACTTCCTGCCTCAATATTTTAAATCAAAGAGCTTCTCCAACTTTCTGGTGAACCTTGCTTGCTTGCTCATGTTTTAGATTAGGTAATGAAAGTCTGATTGGCAATTCTGTAACATGGCTGGGCTTCCTCATTGTGGATATCAGGTATGGAGTGTTCACTGACCTGTTTCTCTGGCAATTTTTTTTTTTTAACAGAGTGTAGCACTTTATTTATTTTCTTGCTCAGATTGGTATAGCTTTGGCCAGTTGGAAGTCTTTCAGTTGGTTTCTGTGCTCCTTTACTATACCTTTATCAATGTTTTTTATTTTTTTTGTTTTTGTTTTTCTTTTTTTTAAATTAAATCATAGCTGTGTACATTAATGCAATCAGGGGGTACAATGTGCTGGTTTTATATACAATTTGAAATATTTTCATCAAACTGGTTAACATAACTTTCTTGGCATTTTCTTAGTTATTGTGTTCAGTCATTTATATTCTACATTTAGTAATTTTTACCTGTACCCTTCTAAGCTGCACCATAGGTGTGGACCCACCAATTATTCTTCCTCCACCCATCCTCCAGCTTCCCCAGAGAAGATTTTTCTGATCTTCTTCCTGGGAAGTCAGGTCTAGCTGCTGGGTTTCTAGAACCTGAAAGTATAAAGGACTTGGCAGTCTCAACATTCAGTACATAATCATCCTCTTTCCCTTACCTTTGTCCTTGCATGAGTTTGATCCTCCCAGGCAGAGACCCTCTCTTCTCCCCTCTGGCAAAAGGGCAGTTGCCCACCTTCTTAAAGCAGAGGAGGGATCTGGAACCACATTTATCCTGATTGCATCCCCATTTCATTCCCACTCTTAGGATACCAGACCTCTGAAGCATTTTGCGAGTTTGGGATTGACAGCTGGTTTGCTTGTCAGCTCTCTCCAGTGTAGCCTTTAGAGTCAGCTTTCTGTATACTAAGTCAAATGTTGCTTATGCATCTACAATCCAGCTTTCAGAATTCTGTTACTGCTGCTGCTTTCAGAGCTTTTTTGTCTGTAAGCATTTGTATTCTTTAAAAATGTCATTTATTTTGTAGGTTTTTGAAGAAGACATTCTTTTTTTTTTTTTTTTTGGTGGACAGACAAAATGATGGCTTGCTACCTAAGGCTAGAACTGGTAGCCTATAGTTACCAATGGGAAGCAAGCCTGGAAACTTGTGAGGTTTTCCAAAAATATGGGGTGCTAGGATAAATATAAACCTTTAAATCCAAATTCCACAGCAGTAGACTAAGAGGGAAGACCTTAAACTTGAAGGTATAAAAAGAAGAAATTCTGTCCATTGTAAACAGTGAGCAGAATTGGGAAACTCATTTTCAAAAGGACTGGGCATGGGCTATATATTGATTCAAAGATACTTATCTTCTTAGAGGTTAAGAAAAACCTTGAAAAGCAGAGCCATGATTGCTCAGATAGGAAGCAAGCATCTGCGACCCTTCCCATAGCTGGATATCAGGTATAGGAGCTGGATCCATCAGGACCCATCAGGTCCCAGGAACTGGACCCATCCAGGAGCTGATCTTTCTTTGCTGCAGGCCTTTGGCTCCTGCACCCACCTACATTCTAAGATTGATGCCCCAAAGTCCCCTCTCAGGTTTTTGGCCAGAGCCACTGCCACTCAGACCCAGAAAGAAGTTGTTTTTCCATCATTATGGCAGGTTGATAGAAGCATCCAGGTGTCTAGGTTGCCATATCCATGGCTCTGTGGCTACCTAGTTCTTCAGCCAGAGCTGTCAGTCTTGGTTAATTTGTGACAATAACTACACTAGTAAAGAGAGGGTATTTCTTGAAGATCTTCCTTCCTAAGAAAGTGAACCCTCTTCCTATGATCTGCAACTGTCAGAAATAAGGAAAGGCCTTAGTACAAATGGACTATCATTTCAAGGAGCCTCCTGATTTGAAAGGTAAGTACCCTCCTGGTGCTGGACCCTGGACACTGTAATCTCCTACTCCATTCCCAGGTGCTCCAGCCTTAGTAGGACCATTTGCGCAGCGACACAAGCTTCAAAACCATAACCTATTGGGCAGCCTCCAGCCTCTAGAAATCCAGAGACATGGGAAAATCATCTAAGTCTTGCCCTGCACCACTTACCCACAGGGGACACCAGCAAATATAGAAGAGGCTGGAGGGAGGGTGTTTTCAGGTAGAAATTTCTTCTGCAGGTTGAGAAATTTCATTTTGATTCTGTCTTCAACACTGCATTATGATACAGCAATGTCATGATTACTTCACAGCCACAGAAGGAATTATTTCCACTGGCATCTTTCATTTCTGATCCCCTCATCCCTATGTGTCTGCCTGTTGACAAACCAGAGCTGTCAGAACCACCTGTCACTGCATGGGGAAAAATACCATTTTGACAACTGTATCTTCCTCTTTGTACCCACCGTCTGCATTCCAACTCATGTTTGTGACACTTCTGTTATTTCAAAGAGCCTCATGAAATTCTCCAAAAAGGAATCTCAAACCCAATTAATTTAAATTCATTTTCATTTTGAATGTGCTACATGACATATTTAGGAGGGAGTGTGTGCATCATAAAGGCAAGCAATAGGAGGGTCTTGTTGTAAAGAAACAGCCTCTCTCATTGAAAGCAAACATGGAAGCCTCCAAGGAGTATAGCAGGCAAGGGCACCAGAAGGTGACTCTTATTATGGTTGGGGTACGAGTGAGTGGAGGATTGTTGGCTCTAATTCGGGTGTTAGCCACACTCTGGAGGGAGAAATTTTTCTAGGTGGAAAGAAATAGTCCTTCTGGTTTTCTCTTTAAATAACACCACCCAATGATAACAACAACTTGCCCTTTTCTTCACCATTCTCACCTTACCCTTGAACAATAGACCAAAGCCATGTCTGGGCCCCCGGAGTTCTTAACTAACCTACTAAATTCTCAGCTTGCATGTTATATTCTCTGGTTCCTGAGTCAGGCTGTTTTTATTTATTTTGATTTTTGTTTTAGGAAATGCCAACAGAAAAATGAAAAGAAAATAAAAAATATTATTTACAAAGGTGACCAGGCAATGGAGAAATTCTGGTTCCCCAAGTTTAATGGCAATCTTTTGACTTTAGATTTGGGAGGCTGGCCTATGCCTATGCACCGCTCCCTCTCCCCACAGGATCCCACAGGCACATCAGTAACATTTGGCAAAAAAGGAATAAATATGTGGGAGCACTTAAACATGAGGAAGAGCATTGTTGAAGGAACAGAAATGATAAACAAAAATTATGCACAATAGAATACAGATGTGACTAGGTCATTGCAACTCAAAACCCACCAGAAAGAAGGCTCTAGGAGCAGTAAGTGCAGTTACTCCCAGAAGAACCCCAGAAAGTTTCTCAGCTTGAATTTTTCTGTGGAGTGATGATTAGGATTATAGTTACAGGACCATCTACATTAGGGCTTTCCAAACTGTTTTGAGTCATATACTCTTATTATTTTTTAAGAAAGCACACATTTACAAGTTATGTAAATTTTATTTATTTATAAATTATGTGAATATACTATGCTCATGAGCAAATTATCTCTGTAAATAACACAGTTTACATTTGGGTGAGATTAATCATTAATGATCATGACTGAGATTTTATCTTGCAAATAGTTTTCATGATAGTTTTTAATTTAGGGCTACATTCCCATCATGTCTTATGAAATCATCAATATTTGCCTCACATAATGTGATGGATAAAGGTTAGAAGTATCAGCTTTGCTGTTCTCCACTTGTTTACCTGTGTTGGCATTTTAAGTTATCTTTGATTCACATATTCTATGCCAGAATTTTTAATCACTTGACCATTTTGCAAAGATTAGATTTCTTAATGGGATGTATTATCCATAAATCTCCTTAACCAAGAATATATAACTGCAATTCATTCCAAGATAATCAAACAAGCAAAGAAGTGGATTATAGAACTCTTACCTCTTAGCTCAGAAATGACAAGTCATAGATTAAAATTAGTAAGCTGTAATGTCTTTCATATTTTCAATAAAATTCATGTAAGTAAAAGTTCAAAAATTTTCTTTGCATACTCAGTGGGTCAACTTACACAACTCTTAAGGAGAGCACAGCACTAGCATTCTTTGGGATATTGACCCCATACCTTCCTGAGGTCCAAAGTACCTGGTTGAAGCACCCTTAGTGAGCTGAAGCCCTGCGCCTCACAGTATGGGTATGGGGGAAAGTGGAGAGGAGATATTGAGTCATTTCTCCTCCTCAGCAGGCTAACACCAACATTCCTGGGTTCAGTGTGACGTAGAAGTAAAATAAATTTCTAATGAGAGGGATCAAGACCAGCATATTGAAGCAGTGGTAGGAATCATAAGCCTGTTGTCTGCCCAGTACAACCTCAGGCTTCCTCACAATGTCTTACACACAATGGCATAGAATTCTTCATGCATCTTCCATATCAAAGAGCATTGTCCTTCATTCATAAAGGGAGGAAGTCAGCCTTTTGGAACATAAAATTCATGAAGTGGAAGGACAAAATGAACCAAAATAACAACAGGAAATTAAAGAAATAAAAAAATAAGCAAAAAAAGGAAAAAATTTAAAATTCTGCTTCTTACCAGAATTCTTAAAATCATTTGAGAAAAAAGGTGCAGAGAGACAAAGTGATTAAATATTTTAAAAACAAACAAAACTAAAATAGTAAACAAGATAAGGAAATCTTCTGTAGCTAAAAGATAGAGCTGGAAAATACGAATAAACATTTTTAAAACTGAAGTGAGAAAACAGACTCCAAAATCCATTTAATAGGAATAGACCAAAGTCAAGGAAATTGAGGAAATTATCACATTAAAATGTCACTCTAATTGGACAAGATGCTATAGGCCCAGTTTTGCCTCTTTATCCCTGATAAGCACAGCTCTAAACCCTGGAGATGGAGTTAGGGACAACCAAAGAAGAATTCTGAAAAGAGGTCAGAGGAGTCCTAACAACGTGAGGTGAGCCCAAAACTACTGGCAAGGTGAACCGATTAGGAGCCCTCCCAGAGATAAGTGGCCAGAGGAGGCATTCTTTCCCACAGGTTTGAGGGTCCCTTTTCCCACTGTGAGATACAGAAGCAGGCAGGTGAAGCCAGCAGGAACCCTGCTGGTACCCTGATCTGGGAGGCCCAGGACTCTCCCCTTCGGTACAGAGAAACTAGGTCAGGAGGGTAAGGGACTCAGCTATAGCAAGCAGCCTGATTCCAGAATCTTCTTTGTCCTCCTGGGCCCTAGAGTACCATCCCCAACCCAAGACAACCCAAGGATATATGTGAACAGGTAAAAAGGGTCCTTGACTAGGGATCCCACCACACCCTTCCCTCACTGAAGCATACCTAGTACACCAACTGAGGAATATTTTTCTAACATTCTAAGGCAGCACCAGCATGAATCAGTGCAAACTCCAGTGGTGCTGGATAATCTAAGCAAATCAAAATAATACTGCAAAGGCTTTGAAAATTAAACTGCCCTTGAAATCACTGCCTACAAAAGTGTATGTGTGTATGTGTACGTTGCACACCAAAATCTAAACAGGTGACTGCCATCCCAGATATAGAGGAGAAATAAAGTAAGACTATAAGAATATTTGAAGAAATAATGGTTGGAGACCTCTCAAATCTGGGAAAAGACACAAACTTATAAAACCAAAAATAAACCCCCCCAAATCCATTATAAGAGACATTATAACTAAACTTCTGAAAACTAAAGATTAAAAGGAAAACCCTTCAAACTAGCCAGATAATGAATTACCTGTAAGGGACTATCCATTGAAATGATGTATTTTTCATCTGAAACCATAGAGGCCAGGAAGCAATGACACAGTATTTTAAAAGTACTGAAAGAAAAGAATTTAGCCAGGCATGGTGGCTCATACCTATAAGCCTAGCACTCTCAGAAGCCAAGATGGAAGGATTCCTTGAGCTCAAGAGTTTAAGATCAGCCTGAGCAGGAACAAGATCCTGTCTCTACTGAAAATAGAAAATATTAGTCAGGCATGTGGTGGGCACCTGTAGTCCCAGCCACTTGGCAGGTGAGGCAGGAGGATCGCTTGAATCCAGGGGTCTGAGGTTTCTGGTGAGCCAGGCTGATGCCATGGCACTCTAGCCTGGGCAACAGAGTGAGATTCTGTCTAAACAAACAAACAAACAAGCAAACAAAAAAGAAACCCAGAATTTTAAGCAAAAAAATTCTATATCCAGTGAAACTATTCTTCAGGAATGAAGAGAAAATAAAAACCTTCTTAGGCACAGGAAAACTAAAAGAATCCATTATTAGCAGATAGACCCTTAAAGACAGGCTGAAGAAAATGCTTCAAACAGAAAGAAAATGCACAAAGAAGAAATCTCGGAGTTTCAGGAAGACAGAGGAATGATGGAAATGGTAGATAAGTAGGTATATATAATACACTACCCTTTCCGTCTTGTGTTTTCCTCACAGTATTTGATGACTAAAACAAAAGTTGTAACACCATCTGATAGTCAAGAAAGTTATATTTAAAAGTGGAGAAGGCAAAATGATACCAGGTGTGGTAGGCTGAATGGTGGTCCCCTAACGTGGCCCAGGTCCTAATCCCTAGAACCTATGAATGTCATTTTACATGCAGGAGGCTGTGTAAATGTGATTAAGTTAAGGGGCTTCAAATGGGGAGATTATCCCGTGAATCCAATGTAATCAACCAGAATCTTTATAAGAGGGAGGGAAGAAACTATATAAGAATGGAGCAGAGGCCAGAGAGAATAGAAGATGCTCTTCATCTGGCTTTGAAGATGGAGGAAGAGACAACTAGCCAAGGAATGTATGAAGCCAAAAGCTAGAAAAGGAAACAAGTTCTTCCCTGAAGCCTACAGAAGAAATGCAGCCCTGCCAATACCTTGATTTTAGACATCTGACATCTAGCACTATAACTTAATAAACTTGTGCTGTTTTATGCCACTACATTTGTGATAATTTGTTATAAAACAGGAAATTGATACCCAGTAGACTCTTATAAGTCACATATGTATACTATAATAGCATAGTACCACTATGAAAACTATACTAAGAGATATGCTTTAAGACACAAGTAAATCAGTCAATGTAATATACCTTATTAATAAAATGAAGGAAATATAGCATACGATCTCAACTGACACAGATAAAGCATTTGACAAAACCCAACAACCTATCATAATAAGAAGTCAGCAAACTAAAAATAGAAGGGAATGTCCTCAACATGGTGAAGAGCACTTATGAAAAAATCTACAGCTAATACAATTCTCAGTGGGGAAAAATAAAAAGCTTTCCCCTAAGATAAGGAGCAAGACAATGATGCCTGTTTCACTGATTCTTTACAACATTGTACTGGAAATTCCAACCAAGGCAATTAGGCAAGGAAAAGAAATAAAAGATATCTGAATTGTAAAGGAAGAGGTAAGATTATTCCTGTTCAGAGACAGCATGATCTTATACATACGAAATCTCAAATAATTCACAAAAAAAGCTATAAACAAATTCAGCAAAGTTGTGGAATACAGATTAATACACAAAAATTGATTGTATTCCAATATACTAGCAATCTGAAAAGAAAATTAAGAAAGCATCAAAAAGAATAAAATGCTTAGGAATGAATTTAGCTGAAAATATACAGGACTTGAATACTGAAAACTACAAAACATTATTGGAAGAAATTAAATAAGACCTAATAAATGAAAAGACATTTGTGTTCATGGATTAGGAGACTTGATATTGCTAAGATGGCAGTACTCCCCAAAGCAATCTAAAGATTCAAGGCAATTCATATCAAAATCCCAATGGCCTTCTTTGCAGAAATGAAAATGCTGATCCTAATAGTAATATAAAATTGCATGGTACCCTGAATAGCCAAAACAATTTTGGAAAAGGAGAAACAAAGTTGGAGGACTTGCATTTCTCCCAATTTCAAAATTTATTACAAAGCTGTAAGTAATCAAAACAGTGTGGTATTAGCATAGGGATAGATATTGTTGACCTTAAAGGAAGATTGTGAGGCAAAATTAATATAAGTAGAAAGGTTTTTGGATCAAGCTTGAGGATGGCAACTTGGGAGCATAAATTAATGTTGCACTGAATATATAGTGGGATTAGCAACAGTTACAAGTGGATTTTTAAAGGAAATACGGAGAGATGGAGTGAGCTGATATGAAGTTGTTTGTCTGGAATTTTCATTGGTTTACAGAAACAATATTGATTAGTGATTATCTACACACTGTTAAACTGTAGGGTATGGGTTATAGTGTCTGGTGTGATTTTATTAGGTTGACTTATAGTTACTGGTGGTAATAACAAGCAATTTCAGGAGATGGATACATAGCTCAGTGGGGAGGAGTAGAACGTTATTGCTGTCTTGTTTTAGTGTCTCTTTGGGCCTGATAATTCAAAGGACTTGCATTTCTCAGATAAAAACTCTTTTCTTCTCTCAATATATAGATTAATGGAATAGAATTGAGAGCCCAGAAATTAACCTATGTAACTATGGTCCATTCATTTTTTGACAATGGTATTGGAACTGTTCAATGGGTAAAAAAAAGAGTCTCTCCAACAGATGGCTCTGGAAAAACTAGAGAGCCACAAATGAATGAAGTTATAATCCCACATCACACACAAAATTAACTTAAAATGAGTCAAAGACTTAAATGTTAGCTAACAATGTCAAACATTTGGAAGAAAACATAGCAGTAAATCTTCATGACTTATAGTTTTAGAAATGTCTTCTTAGATATGACACCAAAGGCACAAGTGACAAAAGAAAAAAATAGACAAATTGGAGGTCACCAAAATTAAACAACTTTTGCTTCAAAAGATACTACCAAAAAAATGAAAAGACAACCTACAGAAATGGGAGAAAATACCTTCAAATCATATATCTGATAGGTATTGTCATATCTAGAATATATCAAGAACATTTCAATGTAACAATAAGAGGACAGCCCAGAAACACTCAAATCAATTCAAGGTGAGGGGCAGGGGAACAGGGAGGAGGGAGGAGGATGGGCGTGCTCCCACTTTCTGGGCACAATGTTATCTGGCACATCTCTTGGGGACAGGACACAATTATAAAAGGGATTTTATCTAACACCTGCAACCATTGTAACCTAATTCTTTGAACCCTCAATTAACTGGAAACAACAAAACAAGAACAAACATTAAAGAGAGAGAGAGAGAGAAAAGAATAAGACAGCCCAAATTAAAAATGGGCAAAGGGCTATAATAGATGCTTTTCTAAAGAAGATAAACAAATGGTCAAAAAAGCACATGAAAAGGTTTTGAACTTCATTAGGGAAATGCAAATCAAAAGGGCTTCCTACCCACGGAAATGGCTATAATAAATAAAAAGAACAAGTGTTCCTTCCTCTGAAAGTGTCAAAATTGTCATATGACCCAACAATTCTATTCCTAGATATTTAACCCAAATAATTGAAAACAGATATTCAAACCAAAACTCATACAAATCTCTGTAGCAGCTTTATTCACAGTAGCTTCAAGGTGGAAGCAAACCAAGTGTCTATCAACTGATAAATGAATTTCAAAACCAAAACTCATACAAATCTCTATAGCAGCTTTATTCACAGTAGCTTCAAGGTGGAAGCAAACCAAGTGTCTATCAACTGATAAATGAATTTCAAAAAAGTATTAATGAATAAACAAAAATGTATTATACATGTGCAATGGAAATATTATTCAACCTTAAAAGGTAATAAAATACTGTTACATGCTACAAAATGGGCCACCTGTGGAAACTTTATGATAAGTGGAAAAAGCCAGATATAAAGTCACATATTGTATGATCCTATTTATGTGAAATATCCAAAACAGCTAAGTTCATAGTGACAGAAAACAGATTAATGATTGCCAGGGGCTGTTGGTAGGGGGCAATAGGGAGCACCTGCTTAATGGTACAGGTTTCTTTCTGTAGTGATAAAAATATTTGGGTCTAGTAGCCGTGATGCTTATACATTTAAATGTACTAAATACCACTGAACTGTACACTTAAAATGATTGTATGTTATGTAAGTATGACTTTTTAGAAAGCCAATCCCTAAGTCATATATGCTGTGTGATTCCATGTATATAACATTTTTGGAATTACAAAATTTTAGAAGTGGAGGACAGACTAGGGGTTGTAGTGTGGCAAGGTAAGGCATGGAGATGTGCATGGTTAGCAAAAGGCTGCAGAAGGGACTCTCCCAGTGTGGGAATTCTTCAGTATCACGACTGTGATGGTGGATTCACAAACCTACAAAGGTGAAGAAATTGTATAGAACTTAAATCATATACATACCCATAAACACACAAGTACATGAGTGCAAGTAAAACCAGGGAAGTCTGAGTAAGGTTGGTGGATTATATTAAAGTCAATATCTTGATACTGACATACTATAGTTTTGCAAAATATTACCATTTGGGGAAACTGGGCATATATCTCTCTGTATTATTTTTGAAACTGTTTCGGAATCCACAATTGCCTCAATTAAACAAATAAAAGTGATACATTAGTTCAAATCAGTAATCACAATCAACATAAATTGAAATAACATGATAATAGGTCAGGGTTCCTAAAAGTGATACTTAAGGCATAGAGATTGAAGATGAAGGGATGCAAAATGATTGACCAGTAATGACAAGCCCGTGTGTATTGAGGGCCCAGAACACATGTGGCACAGTTATAAACAACAGAATATACCCAAAGATAGACAAATAAAAAACAGATAATGTTTCTGCTTGATGGGAGCACATTCCAATGATGAAGGGCTACAGGCACTAAACAATAAACGGATAAAGAAACATATAAAATGTCAAAGAAAGATATGGGTATGGTAGGGTAACTGGGAATACTGTTTTAAAGAGGGAATTACCATAGTAATGGATTGTCCAGGAACAATATTCAGTCAAAGTGTAAACAAAAGAATTCTAATGTCGGTGTTATTAATTTCACTCAAGATATTAAACATGCCAAAATAATTTATAAGTGTAAAGAAGAGTTGCACAAAGTGATAAAATAGGTAACCCAGAAATAAAAAACAACAATTATGAACTATCCACTGAGATTCCACTGTGGGACTTGCATAATTAGAAACACCATATCCATAATGGTTAAACCAAGACACGTCTGTCCTCTCCTAATAAGAAAAAGAAATTCTAAGTAAAACAGGAGTCAGCTTTTAAAATACTGCTTTGTCCACTAAAGTAGCTCCACACAGTATGGTATACACTAACACAAATCACATCTGCAGAGTGGAAGAGGGGTAGGGATCCAGCAGGTGTCCGAGACCAGCAAATGAGCAGTGGTTTGTGAAGATTTAGTGAGGTTACATTACTTATTATTCATGGGGCTAATTTACTGCTTAACACATAGTAGACTTTTGGGTTTTTCAGAATAGAGTAGATCATGCTACAGTAACAAACTCCCAGGTCTCCAGGTCTTAGTCTGAAAAGGTTAGTTTATCACTCACATAAACAGTATTGCAGGTCTTGCGGTCTCCCTCCGTCCGGTAGCTAAGACACAGGAGTCACTGCAGCCAGGAAGAAAAGGTCTGGAGGATTTTGTGAAATCTAAGAGTCTGCCTGAAGCCGGCTCATAATGTCACTGCCCTCTACATCCCACCACCAGAATTTTGTCACGTGGTTCTATATTAACTGCAAAGGAAACTGGGACACAGTCTCCCTTTAGGCTCAGGGAGATAAAATGATACGGAAACCACATACCATGGTGGTACCACAGCATCCAGAAAATGGAAACACTGCCGGCTGCTGCAGCTTCTATTTCTTCTGGTATTACTTCTATTGCCCAAACAATAATAATAGCAGCACCTGACACAACATGCCAAGCACTAGCCACATTTCATCATCTCAGGTTGCTCCACTCTACCAGATATGTTTATTGTTTATTACTATAAATCAAGGTGCCAAGTGGTGGAAATTCCCTGAAGTTCCAAGCTAGTAAATATTTGCCTTACTATTAATGCTAGTACTCCTTTACTTAAAAGAGAGAGGCAGTTTTCTCCAAAGGGCTGGACAATCCTGGTGCAGTCCTGCCGGCAGATGCCAGCTCTTCCTGACTGTAAGCTACCTGCATGGTACATAATCATTGAAACATCTATAAAAAGCTTCCCTCCACAGCAATTTTTTCTTTGATTTACTGGTTGTGTTAAAATTGTCGTTCTATAATGGTCATGTCTGGAGAATGTCGTACTTAAAGAGAAAATTGCCCTAAATAAAAATGAATGATACTAAAATCCCTTCTGTCCCAATGAAATGATTCTCTTGTATTTTGTTCTCCTTGTGAGCACACCAAAAGAGCTTCTTCAGTCTATTATTTCCCAATTACCTCCTCTGGTGTTAGCTGAGAACAGAGAAGGAAGACGGGATCATGAGGCTCATAACATTTGATCTTTTCCAGGCTCCAGCAAATCTGTGAATCACTTTCATAAGCTAAATCAATATCAGGTGTCACCTGGTGGCAGGTAAGGGCAATCCGATGGCTTTTCTAATACCTTACGGACATTGATTTTTCCACATATCAGGAGAGAGGACACGAAATAGGGAACAGAGGAGTGTGCAAATGCAAAGTGACCACACAGCTCTGCAAGTTGGTTCAGGAAATGTCAGAGCTCGCACGTGCCCTGACTTCACCCTGATTTCTCAGCCTCTCCCAGTCATGCCTACATTTGTCAGAAGATTCCCAAGCCCAGGAGCTTATCACTGATGGATTCTGCATTCACCAGCTGAAATGGACAATTCCTCTGCTTTCTCTGTTTTGAAGGGTTAAGACACCCCACACAGAGGGCTTGTATAAAAACTGCTCTGTCAAAGAATACGAGGCTTGAAACATGGTTCCCAAAGTTTGCTCACAGGCCAACAGGATCAACTTCACCTTGGAACTTGCCAAAAATGCAAATTCTTAGGCTCCAGTATAGACCTACTGAATCAGAATCTCTGGGGGTGGGACCCAGCCATCTGTATTTTAACAAGCCAAGAAAGATTCTGATTTGAGAATAGCTATTCTAAAATAACCATGAGAGATCATTATACTGAGTTCTCCATTTTGCAGAAATGGAAGCACAGGCCCAGAGAAAGAGAGAGCTGTGGCATGCCAGGATGGGAACCCAGTTCCCTCTCATGGGGGCTTGATCATTCAGCACCAGCCTTTGATGCTTCCTCTGTGCTGTGGTTTGGTTTATTTGACCCCTTCAAATCTCATGTTGAAATTTTGATACCAACTGTTGGAGGTGGGGCCTAATGGGAGGTGTTTGGATCATGGGAGCAGATTTCTCACGAATAGAAATAGAATCACAACAAACCCACTGATGCATTTGTGATGGGGAAGCACGTCCAGGTTAGACACGAATAGGATCTTGTTTTGTTTTGTTGTTTTGCTTTGTTTTATTTAGACTTGGGCTAGAGTGCAGTGGCATCATCATAGCTCACAGCAACTTCAAACTTCCAGGCTCAAGTAATCCTCCTGCCTCAGCCTCCCAGGTAGCTAGGACTATAGGTGTGTACCATTACACCCAGCTAGTTTTTCTAATTTTAGTAGAGGTGGGATCTCCCTTTTGCTCAGGCTGGTCTCAAACTCCTGAGTTCAAGTCATCCTCCCTCCTTGCCCTCCCAGAGTGCTAGGATTACAGTTGTGAGCCACCACACCCAGTCTCATGAGCAGATTAGTGCTCCCTTGGAAAGAGGGGTAACAGAGTGAGCCTCTGTATTAGCTCCCCCCAACAGCTTGTTAGAAACAGCTTGGCACCTTCTCCCACTCCCTTGCTTCTTCTCACCATGGAATATCTGCACACACTGACTCCCTTCCCCTTTCCCTTCCATCATAAGAGGAGGCAGCCAGAAGCCCTCCCCAGATGTAGATACTGGCACCATGCTTCTTGTATAGCCTACAGAACCATGAGTCAAGGAAATATGTTTTCTTCATATATTTCCCAGCCTTGGGAATATGTATATAGACTAAGACCCTCTGGGTAGCCAGCAGATCCCAGACAGTTCACCTGAGAGCTGTGACTCAGAGCAGAAGTCCAATCTTCTAGAGCAACACAGACCATTACTAAGAGCCCCTATTTCAAGACAGTTGGGAGAGCCAAGGGGCCTGGAAGCTGGGAGATGCTCTTAGCCAAGGGTAAGCCAGAGCACAGTAAGTGGACCAAGGGCTTCTGAAGTCCCACCAGCTTAATTATTAATGAGGTGAATCACAACAAACCCACTGATGAACTTGTGATGGGAAGCACGTCCAGCTTCGACACCAGCAGGCTTGCCCTCAGGTGTGCTTCCTTCCTGAGAAAGGGCAAGGTGAAAGGATACTCATCCTTCCTCTTGGGTGCCCAGATTCTCCTCCTGCTTTTCTGCCCCAGGCCTGCTCCTCTCTCACCTGGTCCAGAACAGGAGCTTCCTATAGGATTATCTCCTCTAGTGTCACCAACCTCCAGCCATTCCCAGCCAACACTGGAGGGAGAGATCACTGATCCGATCATGTTTCTCCCTCCTGAAAGTCCTTCCCCACTTCCACTGCTTCAATCTGCATTCCCTCACTGGCAGATTCTTCTGGACCTGACTCTGGCCTTCTCCAGCCTCCCCTCTTGTCATGGCCCTTCTTGCCAGGGACAAGCCCACGCAGTGCCTGGGGTTCTGCTCTTTCACACACTCATCACCTAAGTACCATTTCTTCAAGACCTAGATTGGGACCCACTCATCTGAGAAGTCAGAACCCTTTACCCCATCAGCTCTGTCACAGCAGCTGCACACATCTCTAACAGAGCTCTGATCAATCACAGGTTTCAAATGTACTCATCTGTCTCTCCCACCAGACAATAAGCTACCAGTGGCAGGGAACCAGTGCAAGATGAACACAATGGTGATGGTGTCCTGAAACCCCGTTAGTGTGTATGTGTGTCCATTCTGGACACATACTCTAAATATTTTTAATCACATGAGTGTTAAACCAATATATCATTTAGTGTCATCTCAGAAAGGAAATACATGTAAGTTCAAATTCCTGTAAGATCCCTGGTTTTCATCCTAATTATACATTATTCTATAATGTATAAGGCATCTTGAGATGTCATTGCATCCAATCCTCAGTCTCTTTACAGGACTGAAGGAGACTTCTGGGATCCAGTTTACAACAATCCAAGTCAGCATGGAAAAGATACAGATTGGTGCTGGTGGGCAGTGCAGGGTGCTGGAATTGTAGAGGACCTGTCCTCTCAGCTTTCCACATCAACAGGCAGAATGAGAAGCCAGTGGGCTGGACTGAGACTCAGCCTACAGTATTTACTCTGAGAGACCATTTTAAGTATATTATGTGTCACTTAAAAGTTACCACATCTCCCTGCTTTTATTTAAATTTAACTCCATAACTTTTACTATCTTGGTAATAAAGCAGATTAAAGTATGTGGTGGGAAAGGTTTGAAATAAGAAGCTTATTTTCTTCTTTGTTTGCCTTCATTTTTGTTTGTACCCTGTTTTGGTTTTTAAAAAATGTTGAAGTATTTAAGGAGTGTTATAAATTCTTGTGGGGCTTCCCATCTTACAGATTCAGTAAAGCTCAAAATTCTCCTGTTCAGTTGGTTTATTTGGGGGCCAGATTTTATTATCTTTTAAACAGAGGTTTTATCAGTGGTGTTTCCCAGAGAAACCTCAGGTAAGGTGAGGCAGAAATGGAAAAGTATCACCTTGATCTTGCCTTTGGCCCCAGGGGGTCTTCAAGGATGATCAGGAAAACAAGTGAGTCTACTAGATTGGGAGACTATTCAACCAGAATGCCCAGACTTACACAACCAGGAATGATGGAAACAAGGCAGGCCACCCTTGGCCACCCCTAACAGATAAGGACATCTGAGTGCATCCTCCAGCTCTCCATGGGGCACCTGAGCACAGCCTGGCCTGAGGGCTGCACCAGACTGCAAAGGACAGGACCTGCCTTTGGTCATCAGAGTAGACAAGGCTGTCAGGCTTGCCTGGATGCTTTGTTTTTCTCTCAACATAGCATCAACTACAGCTTCATTCAGCCTGTTCCTCGGCTTAGCATGACTCATCCTATTTGTGCCTCCCTGTTCCAGAGCCTAGCTGTTCTTTCTTACCTAAAATATCCTGAGAGCCTCATGGATAGCTGTTTCTCCTTCTGGAACGGGAGAGAAATACTTCTAAGACGTCTATATCTATAGATTCTCCCTGGTTTGTTTTTGGTATTGCTGATCCTCAGATTCCTCCTCTAGGAATTCCTGTCTGCTCCATCCCAGAGTGGCCCCATAGGAACTTTCCAGAGAGTAAAGCTGGGCTCATTCTAGGTACTGGTGGATAAGGATAGACTAGGTTGTGCTGCACTAGCAGAAATCTCCAATCTCTGTGGTGTCAAACAACAAATTGTTTAAGGCCCCTATGACAGTTTTGGATTAGACACTCAAGGACCAGTGCAACAGGGACCTCTTCTTGACATGTGCTTCCATGATCACCACAGCAAGGAAAGGAAGCCTGTGCTGTTAAAACCTTCCACCAGGAAGGGACAAAGTTTATGCTTGTTTGTATTTCATTGGCCAACATAAATCACATAGAACCTCATAGAAAGACAGAGCTTGGGCTAATGATATGTTCAGAAAGTAAAAGATGAGCTGGAAATATTTAGTGGAAATCCATAACCAGCATCTCATGGACCCAGACAACCTGCCCTTCCAAGCACAGAGAGTCTATCAAGTCCCTCTCATATGTGCAGCGCCAAGAACTGCACAGAACCATGCTAATCCAAAGGATATGAACTCAGTCTGTTCAGAGACCACACTTATCTTTCAACCCTCCTGGAGGGTAAGGCTTTAATTATAGCAAATAGCCCTATAATCTCTGTCACAGAATCTCAGGATACTGGGTAGAATGAATGGAATCTCTGTGTTACCCAGTCTTCTCTGCAGCCTCCTTGAAGAAGTAGACCCACTCTTTTTAAGGAAATTATTCAAAGAAGGAAAATCCTAGAGCTTCCTCTCCTCACCCATTTTGGTGCCAAATAATTATATCCTTTCCATTACTTCTTTCTTGATGTATAAAGTACTTTTAAATCAAAATAACAAAAAACAAAAACAAAACACAAAGCAGTTAATGAACATTAAATATTGAAAAGAGATCTCATAGTGTGTTTGTGGGAGAGTGAATAAAATAGATCTCCCCAACCCACGTACCCTCCCTCAGAAAGACTGTCTAACTTGGGCTGCAGGCTATGATATAATTAGAACAATATTGCCCAATTGTGAAGACATGTGCCTGTTTTCATGAAATGGAAGCATCTGCTGAAATTATTTGAGGTGTCCCGTCACTAATTAAAAGAGTTTTCATTTATAGAGGAGGCGCCATATGGACGCTGTTGATTCTCGGGTTGCTGGATGTGAACAAGCACTGGGCAAGTTGCTGGGGCAGGTGTATGAGGAGGAATATCCGGGAAAATATGATTTAGTCTTCCAAAAATTCTCCAAACAAGGAGGTGGGGGCAGGGGAGGTGCTGCTGGAAGTCATTTTATAAAACTTGGAGATATGACATATCATCCTCAGTTGCACCTGGTTGCGTCTTTGTCTGATTATGAGCCTTGCCCCGGAGCCTTGCTATACTCCTTTTACTTGTCAAGTCAACACTTGTCTTCAAGGGGCTTACCAGATAAATGGGATCAGCTATAGAATCTGTGGAGCCCTGTGCAAAAATAAAATGCAAAGTCTCTTGATAAAAAGTGGTTAGGGATTTCAAGATGGCAATGTCAGAGCATTAAACCAAGCACCTGCTCTCCTGAGTGCAGGGCCCAGTATAATTACACATGCCATACACCTAGGAAGCTGGCCCTGTGGGTGGGAAAAAGCAAGGGCTGCTAGAAGATGAGGCTAAGCATGAGGGAGGTTAAAGCAGAGAGCCATGCCAGACACTAGTCACTCCAGCACATTTTAGCTGTAAGGGACTTCCACATCAACACTCTGCTCTGAGGACTACCCAGCACACACTCTTAGCAGGACCCAAAGAGAAGAAAGGACTTGCTCTTTTTGCATTTTTATTTTTTAATTGATAGGTAAAGATTTTATATATTTTCTCTTACATCTCCTTTCTATGGCAGAGCTATAATAAAACCCAGATGCTAACTTCTGGCCTCACATATTTCCTCCTACCATTTGTCTTACCCATTCAGAAGGTTCTATTCCCAATGAAGCAAAGCCCTACTTTGCATCATTTTCTTCTAAGACATAAATACTCTTTGAGTCCATGCATATTCCATTTAGCACAACAAAGTAGTCCAAATAGTACCAGCAAATTTTAAAAAAGTCATCTGAGCTAGAGACAGATACATTCAAGAGATATTAGTAAAACTGATTCTTATAAATCTCAATAGCTAATAGAGCAGTGACAGATTATTCAAGATGTGGACTCCTAACCAATTTGGGCTAAGAAGGTCAATAATTGAAGCATGCTTGAAATACTCAAAAAATTCTTCCTTTAAAAGAAGATTCTGGGGGCAAGGAAAGAGCAGTCACCGAACTAAGGTCCCAGGTTCAGGGCTAGTGTTTTATAAGTTCAAGGGAATGGTACCACTCCAAAACCACTTTGGGGTACCCTCCATTTTCAGATTCTAGTTTTTAAGAATTACCTTAAGGAGACAGGAGATTCACAGTATTCAGTGGATACAATGACCTTTTTGAAAAACAAGAGTTACAACAGAACAAATTTTATCAGTTAAAGCTGCGTTTAGGAAGAAAGACCTAAAATCAATTACCTAAAGTTTCAATTTAAAAAAGGAAAGAATAAACCTAAAGTAAGTAGAAGGGTCAGAATAATAAAACCAAGGGCAAAAATTAATGAAATAAAAATGAAGCCAAGAAGTAGAGAAAATTAGCTTAGTAAAAAGCTGGTTCTTTGAAAAGTTCAGCAAATTGCTAACCTCTAACTAAACAGGTCATGCAAAAAGGAAAAAGGAAACTTATAACTAATATTAGTAACAGATAGAGTTTATTACCACCAATCCTACATATGTTTAAAAATAACAAGAAAATACCATAAATAACTCTAGGCCAACAAATTTGACAAATTAAGTAAAATGAAGAATTTTTTTTAAAGCAACTTACCAAAGTTGATGTTAAGGAGAAACAGAAAAACTTAATGATGCTTTATTTATTACAGAATTTCATTTTAAAAATGAATTTCATTCCATAAAGAAATCTCTAGGCTGAGATGATGTGGGAGGCAGAATTATGGCTTTCCAAATATGTTCACATCCTAATCCTGAAAATTTGTTAATATATTATGACAAAAAGGAGTTAACATAGTGGAAGTAATTAATGTTGTTAATCAGCTTGTCATAAAACAGGGAGATTATTTTGGATTAGCCCGGTGTGCCCAATGTAATTATAAGGATCCTTAATATGAAAGAGGGAAGCATAGAGGTCAGTGTTAGAGTGCTCAAATTGGAAAGAAAGACTCAACTGGCCGTGGGTTGACTTTGAAAATGAAAGGAGCCATGAGCCAAAGAATAGAAGCAGCCTCTCAGTTCCTGTCACAACCCACAGGAACTGTATTAAAGGGTCGCAGCAGTAGGAAGGTTGAGAACCACTGCTCTAGAAGCTAGAAAAGGCAAGAATACAAATTCTCCCTTAGAATCTTTCCCCAGGAGGAAATGAAGCCCTACTGATGTTTTGATGTTAATGCAGTGAGACTCATTTCAGAATTCTGGCTTTCAGAACTGTAAAACAATAAACTTAGTTTCAGCTACTACATGTGTGGTAATTTGTTACAGCAGCAATAAGAATCTAATACAATAAAACAATAAGATAGTTTTCCTGGTTAATCCCATCAAATAATAAAAAAAAGTATCAATGTCACACAATTTTATTTTAAACAAAGAGAAGAATCAATACTTAACTCATTTTCTGATATTTTCAATAGCAAAACCTAACAAAGATATAGCAAAGGTTAAGAAAATTGCCCCCAATATCCTTTATGAACATAGATAAAAAATTAGCAAAACAAGAGCCATGAATCCAACAGTATACAAAAAGGACAATCCATCATAATCAAGTAGGGCTTATCCCAAGAATGAAAAGTTGGTTTAACATGTGAAAAATCAATCAACATAATTTACCATGTTAACATATTATAGAAACAAACTCATATAATTATTTCAGTAGGTACAGAAAAAATATTTGACAAAATTAAACATGTATTCATGATGTTAGGAATAAAAGAGAACTTTTAAAACCTGTGTATCTATATCTTAAAACAAAGCAAAAGATAAAAACAGCTGATATCATACTTTAATCATACTTAAAAGATCAAATGCTTTGTCCCCAATGTCAAGAACATGCCAAGAATGTTCAGTTTTACCACATTTTGTTTTCATTTTTCTAGAGATTCTAACTTTGGTGTTAAGGCAAAAATAAAAAAATATATCCAGACTAGAAATAAGGAAACATGTAAAGACCTTCCCTATTTGTCAATGATGCAATTGTTTATGTAGAAAATCCCAAGGATGTTAGAAAAATGATTACTAGGATTAATAAATGAATTTAGCAAGGTCATAGGTTATATGATTAATATGCAAAACTCAATTGTATTCTTATATGCCAACAGCAACCAAGTAGAAAGTGAAATTTAAAATAAATAAAATTCCAAAAATACAGAATATGTAGGAATAAGCGTAACAACAAGGTCTAAATAGGTCTAAGTACCCCTGTACTGAAATGAAAAGAGCTTTGCTGAGATAAACATTGAGATATATATACAGATAGAAAAAATGTTTCACTCTTACAGATTCAAAAATTCAATACTATTATATGGTGATTCTTCTTATATTCAAAGCAGTCTTAATAAAAATTCCAGAAGGTATTTTTGTAGAAATCAACAAACAATAACTTATATAAAATTTCTAAATTCTACATAGACTCATATAAATTCTAAAATTTATATGAAAATGCTAAATACCTAGAATTCCATAGCATTTTTAATAAAAAACAACACAGGAAGACTTACTTAAGTAATCAAGCTTCCACAATAAAGACAGTTTGATATTGTTGAAAATATAGACATATAGAACACCAAGCAGAGAGCCCAGAAATATGCAGCACATATTTTACCAGATGATTTTTGACAAAAATGCTACAGAAATTCAATAGGAAAAGCAAAGTCTTTTTTAAAATGATGTCCAGACAGCGATGTGGTAAAAAGTAGTGAGCATTGATCTTTTCCTCTCACCATACGGAATAATCAACTGGAAATGTATCCTAGACCCAAATGTAAAACCCAAAATATAAAATTTCTAGAATTCTATGTTTATAGAATACTATCTTTGTGGGCTTAAGGTATACAAAGATTTCTTAGAACACATAATTCATAAATCATAGAAGGAAAAGAAAGTGATAAATCAGACTTCATCAAAATTGTAACGGAATCCCATTAAAATACCAATGCTATTTTTTGCATGTCTAAGCATTGTATGGAACCAGAAAAGACCTCAAATAGCCAATGCAACTTTGTGTAATAAGAACAAAGTCGGAGGCATCATTTTATTAGACTTCTGATATAATACAAGGCTATAATAGCAAACTTCAAGGCTATAGTAACCAAAACAACATGGTACTGGCACAAGAACAGAGACATAGCCCTCTGGATCAGAAGAAAGAACTGAGAAATAAGATCATTCTCATATTCTCATCTGAGTTTTTGATAATATGGATGAAAACATTCACCAAGGAAAAGAATCCCTGTTCAGTAAATGGTTCTGGGAAAACTGGATAGCCTCATGTTAAAGACTGAGACAGGATCCTCTTCTCTCACCACTCACAAAAATTAACTCACTATAGATAAAAGACTTAAACCTAAGGTAGAGAACTACACCAATCCTAGGAAAAAATGTTGTAGAAACTCTTATAGATATCAGCCTCGACAAAGAATTAATGAAGAAGATCCCCAAAACAATCACAGCAGCAACAAAAATAAATAATTGAGGCCTAATCAAATTAAAAGTCTTCTGCACAGCCAAGGACACAACCTAAAGAGCAAATAGACAACCCACAGAATGGGAGAAAATATTTGCATGCTATACATCTGATAAAGAATTCATAACCAGAACCTACAGAGAATCAAATGAATCAGCAAGAAACAATCAGATAACTTCATTAAAAGGTGGGCAAAAGACATGAACAGAAACTTTTCAAATGAAGATATACCAATGACCAACAAAGTCATTAAAAAAAATGCTTAAAGTCACTAATCATTAGGTAAATGCAAATCAAAACCACAATGAGGTATCTCTTAACTCCTGTGAGAATAATTTATGTTAAAAAGTCCTGAGACAACAGATGCTGGTGTGGATGCAGAGAGAAAGGATCTCTTATACACTGTTGGTGGGGCTGCATACGAGTTCAACCTCTATGTAAAGGTGTATGGAGATACCTCGAAGAATCTTTTTTTTTTTTTTAATTGAATCATAGCTGTGTACATTAGTTCAATCATAGGGTACAGTCTGCGGGCTTCACATGCAATCTGAGATATTTTTATCAACCTGATTGACATAACATTCATGAGATTTTCTCGTTTACTATATGAAAACATCTTTGATCCATATTTAGAAGTTTTCTCCTGACCCTTCGAATATGTACCACACATGTGATCTCACCCTTTGTCCCATCACTCCCCACCCTCTCCTTCTCCTTCCCCTTCCCTCCCTCTCCCCTTTCCCCGTCTTCCTGTGCAATAAATGGGTTGTAGCCTTCACTTGAATGATAAAGAATTTGTCTCATATTAGGGGTGTATACATTGGATACTTTTTACTGGGTATATACCCAGATGACCAAAAATTACAGAACAACAAAGATATCTGTACCAGATTGTTTATTGCAGCCCAATTCATAATTGCTAAGTCATGGAAGAAGCCCAAGAGCCCATCAATACATGAATGGATTAATAAACGGTGGTACATGTATACCATGGAATATTATGCAGCCTTAAAGAAAGAGGGTGACTTTTCCTCTTTCATTTTTACATGGATGGAGCTGGAACATGTTCTCCTTAGCAAAGTATCTCTAGAATGGAAGAAAAAGTATCCAATGTACCACTAATATGAGACAAATTCTTTATCGTTCAAGTGAAGGCTACAACCCATTTATTGCACAGGAATAAGGGGAAAGGGGAGAGGGAGGGAAGGGGAGGGAGAGGGTGGGAGGAGATGGGACAAAGGGTGAGATTACATGTGTGGTACATATTCGAAGGGTCAGGAGAAAACTTCTAAACAAGGATCAAAAATGTTTTCATATAGTAAACGAGAAAATCTCATGAATGTTATGTCAATCAGGTTGATAAAATATCTCAGATTGCATGTGAAGCCCCCACACTGTAACCCATGGTTGAACTAATGTACACAGCTATGATTCAATAAAAAAAAAAAAAAAAGTAGAATGATGTTGAAATATTTCTTCTTTTTCAATTGTCTGTAAGATTTGGCATAATCTGTTTTTTGAAACTATCTTTTACTTTTATTTATATAATATTAGTTGTCTATTTTTTGTGACTTTGGAAAAAAATTAGAAGTTAACTGATGACTTCATACTGAGCCTCAGAGTTAAAGCATTGTATAATAAACATACTCTTATTTGACGATGTAAACATTACTTTCTTTGCATTATTATTATTACTATTGCTTAACATTTCAATGCAGTAATCATCTGTTTTCTTTTCTGAATGTATTTAGTTTAGTTCCTTATTTAGGAGGTTTTTGTTTCTAGTCCTTATCTTAAACATTGTTCTTGTTACTAAATTTTAAGCCTTTTTAATTCTATGAAGGCAAAAAGTGGAAACCTAATGAACACATGTATATGTAAAAATAAAAAAATAGTAATGGTGTTATCTCTATAAGAAGTTTCCAAATATACTGTTTATATAACAGAATTTGAGGAGAAGACTCAGGGCCTAGACTGGCTGGGTATATGCATTACTCCTGCAATACTTCAGAACTCGGTGGGTGCAGTCAACTGATTAATGTTACAATATGTACCTTTGATTTGGCGCTCCAATGGCAAGGAGGGGGTTCCTGGGCCCTACAGCTTATGCGATCAGAGGGGTGGGGATGTTCTCTCAGCAGAAAATATTCAGATGCTGACTAGGAAAACAAAATAATAAAATGGAATAATGAAAAACAGAAACTGACTCAGTTAAAGAACTTTAACTTCTGAAACAAATATACTGATTCTTAAATCAAATAGTAATAAACATGAGAGAAAAAAAGGGCATCATCCTAACTTACAGCATTAACGTACAACTCTTGCATGGCCATCACCTTCCTTGGGTATTGGTGCTCAATAAGTTTTAAAGAACTTTTGCAGACATTGTCACATTTGGTTTTCAAAATATTCCCTTAATTTATATATTTGAGAACCTAGACACAAATAAAAGGATTTCTGTTAGTTTCACAAAGTGAACTTCCATAATGGTGCAACTAAATAGAAACCAGATCTTCTTGCCAGTAATAACGGGGTCAAAGACACTATATAAAACACTTAAGCACATGGGAATTTTTGTGTTTTTTAAAACTAAATTCCATTGATGTAACATAAAAAAGAACATCTGAATTGATGTTCAAAGAATAATTAAACATTTTTTAAACAACAATAAGTTCTCCTGTGTGGTTTAGCAAAATCACTGTCTTACTAGTAAATAAAAGGAACCAAATCAAAACAATGACCAGTAGAAAGGGAAGGAGTGAGGATGGCGGTAGAAGGGAAGGAAAAAGGAAGTAGAGGAAAGGGAGGAAGGAAGAAAAAGGGATGAAGGAAGAAGCAAAAAAAAAAAAGACAAAGAGACAGGAAGGGAAAGAAAGGAGAGAAAGAGAGAGAGAGAGAAAGAAAAGAAAAAGAAAGAAGGAAGAAAGGGAGGGAAGGAGGGCAAAGAAAGGATGAAAGAAGGAAGAGAAAAAAAATTAGATTCTTTAAGCAGTAAAGATTTATTTCGAGATAAAAGATTCTTTTCTTACTTCTTTGCACATTTGTCTACATAGAATAAGATCCCCCAAATCCACTGCTAATATGACATCAGGGACTAATTAAACATATAAACCAAGAACTCATTAGAATAAATTGATAGGGTTAGGACTCTGGTGAATTGGCAAACAAAAGAAAAGCAAGCAAGAAACAAGTCTCTCTTACTCCATTTAAAATGATTTATTGATTAAAGGGTTCTAGGTAAGGATTAAATTTCTCTGATTCTGGGTTTTTATTTTATTTGATTTTTTTTTATGGTTCCTGCCTTGAATCCAAAAGAGCTTTAATGGATTGAAATCCAAGCTGTTTCTAGGTAGCCTCAGCTCTGTCTTCATGTGCTAGGCTATCATTCTGTTTTATGACTCCTTTCACTAATAATCCTTATTGAATTACAGCAATACCCATGGTACCTTCCAGAGTAGAGAGCTGGGTGTGTTTCCCCATTTCCTCTAAGCAGTGGAAAATACCAGAGAGAAAAACTGAGTAAAAGTCTGAAGCCAATTTTTGCAGCACCATTAAGACCAGCCTGAGGCTATCTACGCACATGAATGTGCTGTGTGGGCTCCCTAAAGTGGACGTTTGGTCCATAAATAAAAACAACAAGCAAAAAAATGTTATATTTTGTCTGCTAACTTTCCACCTTACTATTGTACACATTTCAGTCATTCTCTGGAGACCCGTTCATACCTCACCTTCTGACCACCAACACCCACATTCATCTCTTCTGCCTTTGAACTCACAGATTCTCCGTTCCATGTATTTGCTCCTAATATTGCCTAGTATCAGTATTTATTTTTCCTTCAAACATTTTTTTGTCATCCTATCTAGACTTATCAGTGTAATTTAAAGCCCACCAAAAATAAACCCATTTTGTTAAGCCAACTGCTGAGGCTCTGCGTCAGTGGTCCTGGGAATGAGAATTATGATTTTAACTGTCACTTAAGGCTTACCCAGGTCTGTCTACAACAATATTCACAGAGATACTTTTATGTATTCTTTTCAACATGGATAAATCTCAAAATAATTAAGCTGAATGAAAGAAGTCAGACAGAAGAGTATATACAGTATGATTCCATTCATAAAACTCTAAAAATTACAAACTTAGGACCAGAAAGAAGATAAGTGTTTTTCGGGGGATATGCAGGATATGGAAGAGCCAAATGGAGGGATTCCAGAGGAACGAGAAGAACTCGTGAGGGCGGATGTATAAATTCTTTTTCTTGACTGTGGTGATGGTATCCCAGGTGTATGCAAATATTAAAACTTACCAAACTGGGCACGGTGCAATGGTTCATGATGGTAATCCTAGCACTTTAGGAGGCTAAAGTAAAGGATTACTTGAGGCCAGAAGTTCAAGACTAGCCTGGGAAATGCAGTGAGATCCTATTTCTACAAAAAATTAAATTAAAAAAAATAGCTGGACATGGTAGCAAACACCTATAGTCCTTGATACAGAGGAGTCTAAGCTGGGAGCAACACTGAGAAGTTTGATATTGCAATGAGCATAATCAGGCCACAGTGATTGAGTAATACCCTGCCCAGAGAGATATTTTCAAGTCCAGACTTTATGAAGACATAAGCAACAAAAGGAATGGCTCCTTATTCAGTAATTAAGCAAGTGTTTATTGAACATTTTCACTGTAGTAGACATTGTTGACATAAATGTAGAAGATACTCTGCTCTGCAAGAATTCAGACTATTAAAAGTAAATAAATAAGAGTTAAAGGATATGATAAAGGAGCATTCTGAAACTAAACCCTGGAAGGATTTTACTATTCTGTGATTTATCAATGGTATGCATGAAGGCCTTATTTAGAATCCCAGACTCTTCTTAGTGAAGAGCTGTTGAAAAGCCATCTCTTAGCCCAGGGAAGTTTCATCAGCTGAGGGTTTTCTCAGCTATGTTGAATTTTTTTGTTTCTCCCTCATGTTATTCTTATCCCATGCCAGGCCTTGTAGAGGTGTTGCACTTTTATGCCAAGGCCAGTATTAAAACTATAGCAGTATCTTTTCACCCTACTAAAAATTTCTGAAGTTGAAATTTAAAATTTAAAACAAAAAAAAAAACCCTTCTGTCTACCAAATCACACAGCTGGTAAAATGCCTACCTGCACTGACCAGTCTTTTTGTATAGTTCTGTCTCCCTGACCACATAAAGCATTGGACGCCTTTGCCTTAGAATGTCTTATTCTAAAGGTGTGCGCATGGGAGGAATATTACTTAGTTCTTTTTTGGAAGCGGAGTGAGGAGATGTGGTTGGAGAGTGACTTCTCCATTAGTGTTCTGGCTGTGGGAAACAGCTCTCCTGTTGGGTAGAAGTGGATGCTAAGACAAGTTTCTTTACAATATTAATTGTATTCACGGTCAAGAATAGAAATACAGTATTTCCATTTTCCTTTTACCCTTCTCAAATGGAGCTATTTAGGGGCATTTAAACTACTCAGGGATAGAATGAGAGAAAATCTGCAGGTTCTACTCCCTTCTAACAATCTTTTTTAACCACATCTCTAGCACCTAGACAGTAGAAAGTGGGCACTTAATAAATATTTGATTGACTTATTCATAGTTTTTATGATAGTTTCCATAACAGAATCTTCTTTAATGCAAGTCTTATTCAAACAGAACCTATTTTTATATCCATCATTGCAAACTCCAGACCTGCACTGTCCAATGTGGTCAATGCGTTTTCACTGTAGTTAGTTCTAATTGAGATGTGCTGTAGCTATAAACATACACATTTCATGCACTTAGTATGAAGAATGTAAAGTATCTCATGAATAACTTATTCCATTGGTTATATATTGCACGAGGATATTTTGGATTATATAAAACATACTAAAATTAATTTTTCTTCTTTTCTTTACTATTTGATAAGGTTGTTAGTAGAAACTTTAAAAGTACATATGCAGTTCACCTTACATTTCTATTAGACAGCACGAATACAAGATGGAGAAATCATTTTCACAGGTCAAGGCCAGAAGCAAATAATCTAGGCTGAGAATGTGCAGCAATGCTGAGTCAATACAGCTAAATGATACAAGGTCCAGGAAACTGTCCTGTGGTGGAGCCTGAGACCTGCTGAAGAGAGGCTGGAGGTGAGAATCAGAGTTTCCATGAGGATATCTTATGTGCACTCAGCATAGCTTTGGTTGGTATCTTAACAACCTACCGTGGACACCTATGGAAAATTGTCATAAGAAAAATACTCCCTTTGGCAATAAGAATTGTTCAGACTTACTACAGTGAAATGGAAATTAGGATATTATTTGTGATAATTTTAATGTATAATTACAGGAAAAAGAGACATTTTCATAGAAGCAAAAATAAAGGGAAACTAAGCAGGAGAATACAAATGAATGCCCTCTCCAGTTTCATAGCAGATTAAGGACAGTCTTCCACCCTGGAAAAAGATTCAGCTTTCACTTTCCTATTGCATTTATGAATTGCCATAGTTTTCATTGAAAATCATCTTTTCTCATAAATATTTTTCTTGAACTCAGAATAAAATCTTTTCTTTAATTTAAATTAATAAAATATTTTGGTAAACATAGCAATTTATCTTTATCAATAAACCATTATTCTTTTCTGGCTTTGGTGATTCCACAGGCATCTCATAAATGTAGAGATTTTTATACTTGGCCTTAAAAAAATCTTTTTTCAAAAGTTTCTTTAAGCAATTTCCAATGCTGCCTTGAATCAGTTAATTTAAAATCTGTTTTTTTCATCTACACCATGTGTATCAATGCCTTCTTTGTTTACTTAGCTAACAAATAGTAAGTTTTAGTCTCCTAATAAGGAGTGGCAAATAGCATGGCTATTTGAATGAACCTGGGTTTGTGAATTAACTCTGATACAAAAACCCCTACTTTCTGACTTGGGAAACTTACTAAATCTTCTTTTCTAAAATGTGCTGACAATATATACTTTGCAAGATCATTGTGAATACAAATTGCAAAGACCCCCTTATATGAAATGCTTAGCATACAACCTAGCATATAACAGGCACTCAAGACTCAAAATACCAGTTAGAATCCATGTGTTCACAATAAGGCTTATATTTTGATATGTGTGTAAACATATGGATACTAAATAGGTAAAAACTTAGTAGCCTAATAGATTAACTGACCAAGGATACCCCAAACTCCAATTAAATTAAGTAGATGATCACTTATGAGTTTAGATGCAATAATAATTTTTTTCCATTTTTTTAAAATAATTGAGTCCATTGGAGAACACAAGTTAAGTGGAACTTTGGCAAAATGGTAATAGATTTGTTAAGTGAATTAAAAATTGTGAGGCATGAGGTATGACTATAAGAAGCTTCTAAGAGAAATATTCAAATCCCCTGGGCTGAATTCTGGATAATGCCTTGGAGGGGAAAAGCTCCAGATGATTAAGAGCTTTAAGAGAGTCACTGGTTGCACACCGACCTTTCCAAGGACTTCTGAACTACTTACAAAGAAGATTCAGTATCATTCCTAGTCTTGGGGAAAAGAAATCCACCTTTCTCCTGAAAACATCAATTACTGTATCTTAATAGAAAAATAAGGAAGAAAATAAAATAAGAAAGGTAGGATGGAGGGCAGGCCAAAAGGGATGAAACTAATCAAAGAGCTCCTGATTAAGATTTTCTATTCAGATATTTTCTATTATCTTCTTCCTTCATTGTACCAATGACATATTGATTAGTGTTTCTTATCCAGAATGTTTGCTCTATCAGTAACATATGATTTTTTAAAATACATTACTTGTTTTTTGCTTTTTAAAATAAAGCAGCTAGTAAAGAATTTTTCTTTTAAACATTTAAAAACTATCTATTGCCCTCATCAGATCTTTAAATTGTTGTTTCAGATAAGCTCTTAGTTATGTGAATGTTTGTACAGACTCAAGCAGTGGTTATCCTATAGCCCTATCGAGCCCAATATCTTGTATGCTTCACATTAACATTCTCTATTATCTCTTCTGGGGTTGCAATTCCTTGAAAGCACCTTGCCTATCAATAAAAAAATGTATCCTGGGTGGAGTGGGATCTCGTGGCCATAAAGAATAAGTCAGGACATGGATTGAGAGTACAAGCTGCAAGAGGTGAGGCTCACCAAAGGTGCAGGAAAGCCCCAAACAACTTTTGCAGTGGTCTTTCATTGGAGGATTAAACAAAAGGTGGCAAGAGGATACATGTTCAATGACCACACTCAAAAGAGACTATGTGAGTTTTATCCACTACTCCTTCAAGGAACTGCCATAAAATGTTTAATGTTTAACATCATTCTTACTACCGCAGGACCGATCTTTGCTGCTCTGGGATAACTGAGTTACTTGGTGGCTTGCCTCCAAGTCACAAGAGATCAAAAGGCTTGCCAGGAGAATGTCTTGTTCTCAGTAGTTCCTCAGATGAGTTCTGAGATTGGTGACTGCTATTGTAAGCATGATGTTACATGCTTTTTCAGTCCTCCACAGTGGGAACCTTCTCTCTCACCACTCACAGCTTGTTCCCATCCCTGCAATGAGGAGAAAATAGTCTGTTGGCCTTTCCTATTCATCCATTCCTAATATCTCTGTGCCTGAAAGCAAAGAGAAGACTGAATAGAGCCCTTGATTTTTTTTTTCTAAGCCCACAGTGTGGAACCAAATAGCTTCACCTGGCAAATGAATGAGAATTGCACAAAATGTTAAAGGTCTCTGAGCCATGCTAGCCATACAAATGTTATTTGAATAATTTGCAACAATCATAATAGTATCTCACATTTGTGTAACACTTAAAATTTACAAACTCTTTAGTACTTTATCACACTTAATTGTGAATGTGCCAGAATAGAGTTGTGGAAAGAACTGGGAAGCTAGTAGAGCCCATGTTTGAAATCCAGTGTTGCCAATCATTGCTGTGTGACATTGTGGCAATTGCCTAACCTCTCTGAGCCTTGGTTAATCACATGCCAAATGGGAATAATAGCTAAAGTTCCTGTAGCAACAAAATAAGTTAATATGCATAAAGGTTTTAGGTACATCACTGAGCAAAATGTCACATATGCTCACTCTAGCATCCCTCAGAATCTAGCCTTAAACAAGAGGTGGAGAAAGAGGAACCAAGAGAGGTGGGAAGAAGGAGTGGGAGAAGAAAAGAAGCTAACCCAGCCAATAAAGTATAATACTCATCATTAGCAGAGTGTTCACTATCGGTGGTAAATGCTACTACTTTTGTGTATTATCTAATTTATTCTTACAATAATCCTATAAAGTAATATTATTCTGAATTTACAGATATAGAAAGTGAGTGAAATTTAAGTTGACTAAAATCACACAGATAAGTAGAGGACACAGCCTTAAAACTCATATCCATCTGAACCAAAAACTCCCGCTCATAACAATGTTTCCATCCACAATTTACTATATTCCTCTAAAAGTCTGCAAGCCATGGAAACATAGAACTGTCATCTTCCACTAGAAAGTTATAAAACAAAACATTTTACTTTATGCAGAAAAATAAAGTAAGCAGTTGTGCTTTTGCACACATTGGTTTATTCCAACAACTGCAAAAGGCAGGACTCATTTTCCCCATGCTATAGACAAAATCCTCAAGGTGAGTATAATTAAGTCTATTTCACATAGGTAAACAAACTTGGGACTTGAACCCCATTCCTCTGACTTCAGAACCAACACTTTTCTCCCAAACACATTACCTGTCCAGCAAGGTGAGGGAGATCTGGTTCTGATGGATTAGGATTGCCCATGATGGGAAGAGTCTCAGCAAGTGCACCGACTTGCTCAGAAGTCCCAACAGCCTCCCTTTAGGCCAGTTTCCACTTACTCACAGTTAAACTATTCACATCAATAACATGAAAAGATCTCAGATGACTATTACACATCTTCTGGCCTACAAAAATCCCAAAGAAGAAGAACCATGTACTTCCATAGCACTTATAGCATCTTTGAATGAAATATTATCAAAATCAACATCTTTTCCAACATTATAAAAGTATAACAGTGGGCATATCTGTGTGTTCACATGGATTCCAGGACCAAGAAGTGGAAATATGGAAAGTGGAGGTGTAATTTCTCAGAAGAAAACAAATAACTTTTGGAGAAATTTGGCTTTATTCGAAGGCACCAGTTTCAGGTACCCTAGACCCAGCCATACTTAGACTAAGTGTGGGCATGGGTCTGATCTCTTGTGAGCCACAGTGTTACACTGTCAGCCTGCTTCTTTGCAGTGCTCCTGCTATTCAGCCCCACCTGAGCATACTTCTCTACCTCTTGACCTACATGCAGAATGCCTTTACAAGGAGCCCAGGGTCTTCCCTCCTTTCCCCTCTACTTTTTGCCCTGAATGTTTCTGTTCTGCTCTTCCAATGCTAGATCCTGGTGATGGTCAATGCATTCTATCTTCTCATTTGCCTTCCAGGTCCCTGGGCCTCCTTGCCTTCTGTCCCTGGTGGATGATCTATGGGTGATTTATTTCAACATGTGATGTTTCCTCCCAGGCTTCCAACTGGTTTGGTCAGTGGACAGCTCCATCAAGATACTAAAGTGAAGAGAAGAAGTAGAAGTTATTTCTCTGGCTTCTTCCCCAGCAGGCCTCCTTGTACTGGTTCATCTCTTGGCTGAAGGACACAGCTGCTTTCCAGGGTCCATGTCTACACCTCTCTCCCTTTCAGGCTCTGGGAATCACTCCTCTACATTCTTTTGGGCATAGGATGATCTCAGCTCCTCTGCTTCTGTCTACCTTAAGATACTTTCTCTTACCATTTCACTTTACCCTGCACAAGTTTTTATTAACAGGTCTTTAATTTTGCCCTTTTTGAATAAGGCTATATAAAAAATATACCTCTTTCTTGCTGGTGCCCTGACTGACACATATATGAAACAACCAAATTTCAGGTATTACCTTAGAAGTCTCAGTTTGCCACTATCTTTACCCCAACTGAGGCATCTGGGCTACTGCAATAATTACCCTGGTCAACCTTTCCAGTTTATTATACACCAGGCAGCAAAGTGGTCTTTCTAAATTATAAATCTGATATTATTTTTCTCTTTAAAGATTTTAGTGACATTCCCTCTCATCCACTCCAAACTCCATGTCTCTTAGCATACAATGCTACTGGCCTACTCTATCTCTTCCTCTGCCTTCCACTTTTCCTGCCCTCTTAGTGTAAATGCCCCCACCTACCTACAAATAAGTCTGTAAAACAAGAACACACATGGAAATAATTTATTTGAGGGATGATCCCAGAAGATGGAAAGAAGACTAGGAAAGTGAGAAAAGGCAATAAAATGTGCATTTAAAAGTTCTATTGCTATGCTTCTGTAAGACTTTAGGTTAAAACACGAACCATTGACTCTCATCTCCCATTGGTTGACACTTGCTCATGGGGTTGGTCAGTCTCCCAGGTTGCACCAATCTGCAGCTGAGCAAATTCCTCCAGGGCCAAAGTCCCGAGATGGAGAAGCAGAGAGACTTAGGTGCTTAACATGGAAAACTGTCTGTAAGAACTTCTGGTGAACTCAGAGGTCAACCCAGGATATGGCGGTTCATTAACAGCAAGTGCTACATCCACTCTGCCCTGCTATTCATCTTGCTATATCCCCTCTACCTAGAAATGCCTAATTATTGCTTGTTTCATGCATTTTCACCTCTCAAAGAACTTTTTTTCATTTCATTCCTTTGATCAAAAAGTCTTCCACTGTCATGTCTTTCTCATACAATTCTCACAGACCAACTAAAATAATTCCTGTGGCTACACTCCAGAGAGGACAATGTGCTTTTTTCTCGAATTTCCAGACCATTTGTTTCTACTTCTATTTTATAACTTAGGCACATAAACTAATAAGTGTTACATTTTCTCCCCACGCTATTTATTAAACTGAATGAGTTTGTTCATAGTTTTGAGTCTTAGCTCTATTCTGAAAAATATAATAAGAATACACATCTCTCACTTTGGGCAAGTTAGAAGAGAAGCTGTACATAGAGTGTCCAACATTGTGTTGGATGATCCAAACCTTATAGTTCCCACCATTCTACTTAACCTTTTCCTATATTTTCACCTTTAGATCTCAAATGCCTCACACAATCACCAGCACAGAGTAAGCTTGCACATTTCAAGAATTAGTGGCACTAAATTACCCTCCATTTAACAACTCTGTGATATAGGCAAGTCAAGGACAATGAATCTTGAAAAATAACTTAAAAATTTTAAGCTATAAGAAAATGTTTTGTACGGATGAAAAGAAGAAAACAACATGTGTCTTTAATATTGTTGCCCCTTTCACTATATTGGAGTAAAAGGTAGAAACCCCTCTATGGAAAATTTCAAATAGCAGTACCAATAATAGGCAACTGGATCACAGGAGTTCTGAAATGATCTGATCTTTAGTGAATTATTTGAGATGAATTCTTTCTTCCTCATGCCCACAGCTTTAAATGCTTATTTCCTCCTCCCTCTGAGAATCAATTTCATGGGCAATATGGCTAAAGCAAAATGGCAAACATTGAACAGTTCTCATAGAGTTTCCTTTGCCCTAGAAGTATGGTGAATTGGCATGCCCCTTGATAAAAAACTAGGATTTGAGGGAAAAACTGTTTCATTAGATATAAGATGGCTACTCAAGGGCCTTAGAGCTCCTCAGAAATGAGAAACCAAAAAGCTTGTGGAAGGCCTCAGGAGTCATGTCATTTAAAATGTCGTAGCCATGTTTTAAAAGTCATGGTGATCTGACAGCCTGACAGCACAGTTAGGGTGGCACTGTGAAACCTCTGTTGCCCTCCCCAGGAATATCAGCTGAAATCTGCAGATCTTTGGGACACATTTCGTTTCAGTGGAGAATATAAACTACTCTTAGGAGGCTTGAACTCTTGCTCAATGCAAGAGTTAATGACTGAATGAAATAACGACATTGAATAATAAGAAGAGATGAAAATCATTCTTGGCCTCAGTTTCTTTATACATTTAAGGAGAGGGTTAGAAGACAATTTATAAGATACTTTCTATTCTATAATTTCAAATCTGCATCTATGTCAAGTAGAAAGGAAAGGGTCTTTATCTCACCACAAGTACTTCCTCCTATCACTTGGAGAGAGAAGAGGGCAAGGGTTGATTTTACTTCTACAAAGTAAGATTTCTTTATGGATGTTATGTTACTTCTCTGATACAACCCCATTTTCTTTTAAGTCTGAACCATATTGATAAAAGTAGAAGACACCGGAGAAATACCATGGGATCAAGAGCAGGTGTTTTAAAATGGGGAGCAAAAGAGAGAATGAAAATAATTGGAGAGGTGGCATATCTGAGAAAACTAAAGAAAGAAGAGTGGTGAAAGAACCTAGCTGGCAGTCAAAAGTCTCTGCAGAAAATTGTTTGGTTTCTTAATCAAGTATGGAGACAAGACAACGACAGATGACAGAGACTAGGATTTGGGTATTTGCAATAAAGTTGTTGAGAATTATCACTTTTGAAATATATCTTGTCCAAGTAAATATGTCATAATTGCATCAGTTATCTATTGCTATGTAACAATATCCTAAAACTCAGAGGCTTAGAGTAATAACCATTGATTTGCTCAAGACTCTGCAATTTTAACTGGTTTCAGCTGGGCAGATTTTTGACAGGTCTTTCCTGGATCCCTTTACAAAGCTGTAATAGTCTGGCTACTGGACTGGGTCTGGATGGTCCAATGTAGCCTCAGTCACCTTCCAGTTGGTTAGTTGGGGCTGCCAGCCAAAGAACCTTGGTAAATCTCTACACCGTCTCTTCAGCAGCATAGCCCAGGTGCCAAACATGGCGGTAACAACATTTCAAGAGTGAGCCTCAGTGTTCAAAACTTTATAGTGTGCTGCCTGAACATTTGCTGGTGTCCTGTTGGCCAAAGCAAGTCATTGAACCAAGTCCAGAATCCAATTTAGGAGGGAGCTATACAAGGGTAAGAATATGGATGATATGTGATAGGTATCATTAATTAGGTATCATTGATATAACAATCCACTATGATAAAGGCCAAAACAATGAACAGAAGTATACATATGTGTATATACATGTGTGTATATATATGTATATAAAACTTTCTCTCAATGCCTCTCTTCCATTGTATAGTATCATTGCTACAAATAGGCTGGCAGACAAAGTGCTGCATTTTCTAATTTGCTTTGATTAATCTGGGGCAATGTAACCAACAACTGGCCAGTTCAATGCCAGTGAAGTAATGAGCATTATTTCTAGACCTGATTATTTTCACACTCTCTTATTCCATAATTTTGCTCATTCATGAACCTCAGGGTAACCTCATATGCTGCGTGTAATGATGGCACACCTCCATCAGCCTAGGACTCTGAACGGCTACATAGAACAAAACACCAACCCCTTTTCTTTCTTTTATTTAATTTATTTCAGATTAATGTGAAGGTTATTAATGTGTACAAATGATTAGGTTACATCAAGTTATAGTTGAGCCCTTCACCCAGAGGGTGTGCCATATACCCTTACATTGTGCTCATTAGGTGAGAGCTTATCAACCTCCCCCTATTGCCTCCTCCTATATGCCTGCCACTTGAATTTAACTGAAAACACCAACACATTTCCCTCAAACCCTATCCATTGGGTTTTTATGTGAACAAAAAAATAAATTTTATTCTTAAGCCACTTACATTTTGAATTCTATTTCTTATAGCAGATGGCATTGTCTTAACTACATATTAATAATACAAGGGGATTTGGGTAATTTTAGCCCCATTGGAATTCTGATGTCAAATGAATTAAGTGACTTGGAAAATGTAGCAGCTGGGAAGAATGAATGCACAGTGACACGGTTCAAAAGTAAAAGCAAGATCTTTATTACTCGACAGATTTCAGTTTGAGTTCAAATTTCACAACTTACTAAGTGGACTGAATGTTATAAATATTCTTCACTGACCATTTACTATTTGCCTGACATTGTTATGAGCACTGGGGCTATTGCAGCATATGGAATAGGAAAGTCCCTATCATTTTGCTGCTTACATTCTATTCAGGGTGGCGAACAATACATAAATAAAAAATGAATGTACAGTAAAATGTCAGGCAGTAATAGAATATATGAAAAAATAAAGACTAACAAGGAGACAGAAGGGCAGAGTTAGAATGTGAGAGTGATGCCCAGTATTCAGAAGAGACTTCTCTAAACAGGTGGCATTTAATTAGAAATCTTCATATAAGAAGCCCAAGTACTCATCAACACATGAATGGATTAATAAATTGTGGTACATGTATACCATGGAATACTATGTAGCCTTAAAGAAAGATGGA
>CAUYON010040826.1:0-21753 GCA_963573935.1 Arctocebus calabarensis
GCCTATAGTCCCAGCTACTTGGGAGGCAGAGGCAAGAGACTCGCTTGAGCCCAGGAATTGGAGGTTGCTGTGAGCTGTGATGCCATGGCACTCTATCCAGGGTGACAGCTTGAGGCTCTGTCTCAAAAAAAAAAAAAAAAATTTTATAATCATGGGAAAAGTAGGAAATTTTTCCGGTAGGTACTAAAGTTTTAGCTGACCTATATTTGCAACACATACTATCACTCAAATTCCACTCTAAAACTTACTAATTTTGCTGATTAGCTCACTAAGAGTTAGAGAGGTAGATATGTTCATAACTCCCAGTGTGTCCAATTTACCATCAGCAAAGTCAAATTTAGCTTAAACACTCATTCAAAGACTATAACAAATGAAGTTTCTTTTTGCTTTGTTTGAGGTAGTGACCTAGAAGGGAAGGACTTAATCCAACCTCCTACCAAGTTTTTCTCCTGGGCAGTATAGTCCTACTTTTTTCTTTTTTTCTTTCTTTTTTTTTTTTTAAAGTAGTTACCTGGCTTGGTGCTCGTAACACAGTGGTTACAGCAAATCCGGCCTTGGCCAGCTAAACAACAATGACAAGTGCAAGAGAATAGCCAGGTGTTGTGGCAGGCATCGATAGTCCCAGCTACTAGGGAGGCTGAGGCAAGAAAATCACGTAAGCCCAAGAGTTTGAGGTTGCTGTGAGCTGTGAAACCACTGCACTCTACAGAGGGCGACATAGTGAGACTCTGTCTCAAAAAAACCAAAAAAAGTAGTTACAAGTGAACACATGACTTCTTTTGGGATAGGAAAATATTCTAAAGTTAATTGTGGTGATGGTTGTACAACTCTGTGAAAATACTAAAAACTATTGAATGGTACATTAAAAAATGAAGAAATGTTATAGTATATGAATTACATCTCAAAAAGTGTTTTTTTTTAAGACAGGGTCTTGATCTGTCACCTGGGCTATAGTGCAGTTTATCACCATCATCCCCAGCTCACTGCTACCTCAAATAAATTCCTGGGCTTAAGCAATCCTTCATCCTCAGCCTCCCAAGCAGCTAGAACCACAGGCTCCACCGAATCAGGCTATTTTTTTCTATTTTTTGTAGAAGTCCACTCTTGTTCAGGTTGGTCTCAAACTGCAATCCTCAAGCGATGCGATCCTCCCTCTTGTCTTAGCCTTCCAAAAGTGCTAGGATTACAGGGTGAACTATAATTTTTTTTTTTTTTTTTTTTTTTGAGACAGAGCCTCAAGCTGTCACCCTGGATAGAGTGCTGTCGCATCACAGCTCACAGCAACCTCCAATTCCTGGGCTCAAGCGAGTCTCCTGCCTCCGCCTCCCAAGTAGCTGGGACTACAGGTGCCCACCACAATGCCCAGCCATTTTTTGGTTGCAGCTGTCATTGTTGTTTGGCGGGCCCGGGCTGGATTCGAACCCACCAGCTCAGGTATATGTGGCTGGCGCCTTAGTCCGTTGAGCCACAGGCACCGAGCCTATAATTATTTTTTACAAAGTAGTTATATAGAGGCCAGGCGTGGTGGCTCAAGCCTGTAATCCTAGCACTCTGCGAGCCTGAGTAAGAGGGAGACCCCATCTCTACCAAAAATAGAAAACTGCCCTAGAGTTGTGGCCAGCGCCCTTAGTCCCAGCTACTTGGGAAGAAGCTGCAGGCAAGACTATCTATTGAGTCCAAGAGTTAGAGGTTGCTGTGAGCTATGATGATGCCAAGGCATTCTACCAAGGGAGACAAAGTGAGATTCAGTCTCAAAAAAAAAAAAAAAGTAGTTATACAAGTTCTTCCTCAAGGGTGTTTCTACTGATAAGCCTTTCCTTCAAATGTTAAACATTTGTGGCTCAGCGGGCTAAGGCGCCAGCCACGTACACCTGAGCTGGCCGGTTCGATTCCAGCCCGGGCCCACCAAACAACAATGATGGCTGCAACCAAAAAATGGCTGGGCATTGTGGCGGGCACCTGTGGTACCAGTTACTTGGGAGGCAGGGGCAGGAGACTCACTTGAGCCCAGGAATTGGAGGATGCTGTGAGCTGTGATGCCACAGCACTCTACCCAGGGTGACAGCTTGAGGCTCTGTCTCAAAAAAAAAAAAAAAGGGCGGCGCCTGTGGCTCAGCGAGTAGGGCGCCGATCCCATATACCGAGGGCTGCGGGTTCAAGCCCGGCCCCGCCGAACTGCCTCAAAAACATTAGCCGGGCGCTGTGGCGGGTGCCTGTAGTCCCAGCTACTTGGGAGGCTGAGGCAAGAGAATCGCTTGAGCCCAAGAGCCGGAGGTTGCTGTGAGCTGTGACTCCACAGCACTCCGAGTGCGATAGAGTGAGACTCTGTCTCCACAAAAAAAAAAAAAAAAAAAAAAAAAGTTAAACATTTGTAGCCAAGGGGGGCTGGGTGTGGCGGCTTACACTTGGGAGGCTGAGGCAGATGGATGAGACCAGCCCGAGCCAGGGCGAGACCTCATCTCTAAAATTAGCCGGGTATTGTGGCAGGCACCTGTAGTCTCGCTACCTGGGAGGCTGAGGCAAAAGAATTGGTTGAGCCCAAGAGTTTGAGGTTGTTGTGAGCTGTGACACTACAGCACTCTACTTAGGGCAACAAAGTGAGACTCTGTCTCAAAAAAATAAATGAAAATAAATAGTAATGTAGCCAAGGAATTACTACAACTAGAGAAACATTTCATGACATCACGAGGTGGGAGACCAGCCTGAGCCAGAGACCACCCCCCCCGCCCCCCTCCCCCGGTAAAAAAAATAGCGGGGCATTATGGCGGGCATCTGTAGTCTCAGCTACATGGGAGGCTGAGGCAAGAGGATTGCTTGATCCCAAGAGTTTGAGGTTGTTGTAAGCTAAGACGCCATGACACTCTACCAAGGGTGACCAAGTTAGACTTTGTCTCTAAAAAGAAAAAGATGGCGGCGCCCGTGGCTCAGTGAGTAGGGCGCCGGCCCCATATACCAGGGGCTGCGGATTCAAACCCAGCCCTGGCTGAACTGCATCAAAAAATAACCGGGCGTTGTGGCGGGCGCCTGTAGTCCCAGCTACTGTGAGGCTGAGGCAAGAGAATCACCTGAGCCCAGGAGCTGTGTGACACCATGGCACTCTACGGAGGGCGATAAAGTGAGACTCTGTCTCTACAAAAAAAAAAGAAAAAAGAAAAGAAAGAAAAAGAAAAAGATTTCATGACATCAGAGAAATTGGAAAAACAGAGAGAGGGTTAGGCCAAAGTCAATCAAATTCAAGAGAATGACAGGCCAGAATGGGACTAAATAAGTTCCGCACTGTTCACTCTTCCTCTGTACAAAGAAATGAATATTTAGGTTACTCCCTGTTCTCTAAGAGTAGAACGAACAGGCTCACTCAAGGATGCTGACTAAAACACTTAAGGGTAATTTTATAAGCTGGCTATGAAGATGGAGTCAAACTAGTGACCAGAGAAGTTAAAGCTGAAAAAGAATATGTCCACTGTGCCATCTGGGGTTTGATTTAAATCCCTGATTTTGGCATTTGGGGGCACTGTCAAAGATAAAGTGTGGAATCTGCCTATCTATGAGCAAATGTTAGATTGAAAGACAAGATTATTAAAGCCATGAAATATATATATCCCTATCAAACTTGGGAGACTCAAAAAAGTATTGACTTGAGCAATCAACTGTTTTTTGCCTAATAGTTATTACACTCCACAAATTATTTCCAAATACCGCAAAGTGATATAGAAAATATCCTCTATTCTTAAACAGATATCTAAGTACAATATAAAGAAATTAAAATGTGCATTTTAAATGTTACAAAACCAGAAATAAGACTAATTTTAAGTTTAAAAAGGTCTCAGCCCAGAAAACAAACCTGGTTATCCCATATACTTGATATAATTTCAAACAAAAGTCTGTTTAGTTCTCTCCTTAAAATCAGGATTTGAGTACAGTCTTCTTTCCTAATTACCTTTTAGCACATTTATCTTACCATATTTTCACAAATTTCTGACAACCCCTACGCCATATTTAAAATAATGTAAACACCCTAAAGTTTTCAAAAGCCAAGTAGTTTAGGAGTTCACTAAGAAAATAGTTACAAACTGAAGCTATAATAAGTACCATTAATTAAAAATATAAAGGTAAAAACAGAAGTAAATTGAAATGCTTTATAAGTCACCCCCTCACCTTCTTACAAGTGAAATATCAATAATCCCAATTTCCCCTTAAATATAGCCATTTTTGTTCTAAAAACTCAGTGAACAAAAATCAAGAAACACAGGCATTACATAGCTATTGCCATGGAAAAATATTTCATATCTCTTGAAGGATTTGTTGCTGTATTTCAACTATATGAAACCACTTGTTCACAGTTAGTGTTCCAAAAAACAGAACAGTTTCAAAACAAAGACTGTTTACATCTCTTAAGAAGCCTTTGTTCCAAAAAGACCCCTCTTCAAGTGCTACAACTTCTGGAAAGGTTTCTCTTTCTGTGGTTATATCAAAAACAAATACTCCCAAACTCTTTCCATTTGTCATAGGAGTTTGTTAAACAAAGCAGGATGCAAGTCTCCTCCCCACAAAGGAGGTCTCCAAAATAGAACACTGGTTATGTTTGTAGATTATTTGTGCCTCTTTAACCCCCTTCCTCAGGCTGTAGTATGTAGTACTCTCAATACAAAATGGTGGCCATCATGTCTGTCTGACACTCAGAGTGGGAAAAGGGGATACGATCACAGTTTTGCAAAGATTGCCATTAATACCAGCCAAAATAAGGAAATGGGTAGCCAAACCTAACCATAGTAACACTATCTTTTTGGGAAAAGAACCCACTACAAGGCAAAGAATAAGAAAGCAAGATAAAGAATTTACCCCAGCCCTAGAATATACCACAATACCAACATGGAGGACAACTCCCAGGAACCTGACTCCTCACATTTTGGTTACTAAGAACTTACTCAAGTTATTACCTAATTTCTTAATAAAATCCCACTCATGCAAATATACAATATTCATACCCACCCTTCCTAGCATGTGGCATAAAGCTAAACTGTTAAATGTTTGAAACATGACCTATTATTCAAGAATTAAAACCTTGGCTCTAACTAGCCCAGTTATAACTTCTGCAGGCCTTTTTGCACTCTTAAAAGAAATGCACTTCCCTGAAGCAACAAGAATGTACCCTTGACCACTACACTGAGAGAAATGGATCTATTTTCAAACATTTCCCCCATACTAGTCGACCAGTTATTTTCTGAGGCATGTATTTCATCTCCATTTTCAAACTTGTTTAAGAAAAACTAAAGTATGATGTCCCTGTTTTAATCTGGGGTGGGGGAGGAAGTTGAGATAAATTTGAATTATTCAGGGATCTCCTTCAAATCAGCTTTTCAAAACATAATGATTACAGACAGAATCCCCGCAACTCAAAATGTCATTACAAAGAGCAAACTTAAGGGACTGGGGGGTGGGGGGGGGAAGGGAGGGTCTTCCTCCCACAGGGGAGGGGGGCGGGGGAGGAGAGTGGGTGAAGATTCTTAAACCGTAGGGAAAGGCAGTTAAACCACCTTCGCAACGGTCCCAGCCGGTCCAACCGTCGTTTAGGCCAACTCGGACTCAGACCATCCCGAAACATGGGGGATCAAAGTGTAGGAGCGCATCCAGTTCCGGCGGTGGGGGGTGGTGGGTAAGGGGCTGGCCGGGCTTAACTCGGTGAACGTTGGAGAGGTTAGGGATGGTTTCAGAGACACCCACCCCACTTACAGGCCCCAGGCACTTTAGACGGGGCTTGGGGGGCAGAGGTGGGTGACTGCATTTCAGCCTCCGGAGGATGGGCGCCTGGGCAAACAAGCATGAAACCGTCCGAGGTCTTCTCGTCTGACATCCCCTCGCCCCACGACCACGGCCTCGCCCCCACCCCATCCCACCAACACAGACCAGGCTTCCCCCGGGAGTACAGAGGCTGGGCCAGAAGTCGGGTGTGTGCGCGCTCCAGAGCGCGGGAGGGCATCGGGGCCCAAAGCCGCCGGTCCTGCGCTCCACCCCTCTCAAAGTACCCCCTAAACACTGCCGCCCCCCACAACATATCAACTCCAGGGCCGGACCGCCGGCTCCTCCTTGCCCCCCGGCAGTGCTGGCCACCCCCTCCGAGACCCCAGCCCGGGGCACACCTGGAGGCCCGAGGACCAGGAGATGGGGGTGCCCTGGTCTGGAGGGTGGGGCACCCAGGTAAGGGCCGCTCCGGGCCGACGCCGCCACCACACAAAGGACCAGGGGCTCCCGCCGCCATATTGAAAACTTTCCTCCTCGCACGACAACTCGTAAGTCCCCCACCCCCACCCCATCACACACCCCCGCACCCCGGGAGAGGAGGCGAGGACCAAGCCTGCGGAGCCTCGCCAAGCCCACAGCTCTCCCTCCACGCCCGAGCCTCTGCTAGGCTCCAGGAGGAAACTCCCCCGCGACCACCCCTAGGCTCCTGCCACCACTCCGTCCGGAACCGAACCCGAACCCCTGAGATGGGCCGCGCACCGTCTGCCCCAGCCCCGCGGCATCCCGGCCCTTCTGTGGTACCATCGCAGCTCCCCGCTCTCTCACACGCCTCATCTCCCACCCTGGAAAAGCCCCAGTTTTCCTCCCGCTGCCTCAACTCCGACCCTCTGGGCAGTCCCAAACTTGGCGAGGCCTGCAGGACAACCTGTACCCCGCCCCCCGCGCCTCGGGCCTCCTTGGCCCCGCGCGTCCCCACTCCCTCCACCAGCCGCGAGCAGGATCCGGGGTGCTGGCGTGACTCACCGGCGGCGGCCGCACCTTACAGATCCCAGTCTGCTCGGCTATGGGCCGGATCTTGTGGATGAAAGCGAAGGGGTCCGCGAACTCTTCCCAGCTGGGCTCGAAGACCGGGCACTCGGGAGGAGGCAGGAACTCGCCCAGCGGGCCCGGACCCCCGAGGGGCAGCGCCTGGCGCTGGGCTGGGGGCAGCGCGGTGGCCGACTCCATCACCCGCAGGTCGGGCAGTGGTGAGGACAGGGTTGGCTCTGGGACCGCAGCTGCAAGCTCCCCGGTCGGTCCCAGACCAGTGCAGAAACGAATTCGGCGACAGCAAGTCCGACTTGTACGAGCAACGGCAGCACCTTGGGCTTTTTCAGTCTTCCTCCGACGACGTCTAGCCGCTTGCCCACGCCGTGCGCCTCCGCCGCCACGGCGAGGAAAAAGAGTCCCACCCCACCCCCACCCCCTTCGTGCCTAGCTCCCCGCCCCGCCTCCGAATCGGGCGGGGCCTAGGCCTTCTGCTCGGGGTTGGAGTTCATCTATTAGGTTTGGCAGAGCCAACATTTATTGACCCCTTACTATGTAGCAGAGTTACTGGCCTCAAGAAGTTAATGGTCTGGTAGACAGGACCAGATCCATAAGCCACTCTATTCAATCATGTGAGTCTACTGTGATAGGTGCCATGAGAGAAATATACACTTCATAAAACCGAGAAGGGGCATAAAGTATTGTAAGTCAAGAAGGACTTTTGGCTTGCCGCCTGTAGCTCAAGTGGCTAAGGTGCCAGCCATATGCAAAAGAGCTATCGGGTTCAAATCCAGCCTGGGCCTGCCAAACGACAATGACAACTACAACCAAAAAATAACCGGGCGTTGTGGTGGGCACCTGTAGTCACAGCTACTTGGAAGGCTGAGGCAAGAGAAACGCTTAAGCCCAGGAGTTGGAGTTTGCTGTGAGTTTTGATGCCACCGCACTCTACCCAGGGCGACAGCTTGAGGCTCTGTCTCAAAAAAAAAAAAAAAGGACTTTCCAGTTAAAACAGGTTGAACATAAAAACAGCATGTTCATGAGGAAGTAGTAAGAATGATAATATAACACTTTTGCATATCTTAGGCATTGTTCTAAGTGCTTTGCATGTTAATCATTTATACAACAACCCTATAAGGTAGGCAATCTTATTTTTCATCTTAATAATAAGGAAAGTGAGGCATAGGTAGATTAAGCAATTTGCCCAAATTCACCTTGCTAGTAAATGATGGAGACTATTGAGAAGTGGAATGTTTCAGGAAGAGTCCTGCACAATGTGATAAGATTGGATTTGAGAGAAGCAAGACTCCCTAAATAATCCAGACACTAAACGATGGAGCCTAAATTAAGGCAGTGGTGCAATTGATTAGAAGGAAGGGGTATAAAATAAATAAAATTAGGACATAGAGATAGTTTGAAGGACAAAGAGGCATTAAGATTCTTTGGTACATATTACTAGAGTATCCAATACACTGAAGGGTATAAATCTGAAAGGGAGAGATCCAAATTGGAGATATAAATCTGGGAGTTATTTGCATACGGATGATAGCCATTATTTATCTAATGCTGTTTGTAAAACACTCTTATAAATGCTTTGTATATATTAGCTCATTGAGTCATCATAACAATTACATTGAGCAGGTCCTAATAATCCCCATTTTGCAAAGTAGCCAATGGAGACTCAGATTCTCCTAAGAAATGTTAAGAGATAGGAACATCTTTGAGGCACTTTGGGGGGGGGGGGATATGTCTATCAGAAAAGTAAAGAGAGGAAGCTCAAAAAGTAGAACTTCTACACTGAAATGACTTTTCATCCAGAAAGCAGCCAAACATGCAAGGACTGCTAGCCTGGACTGCTAGAGAGGCATCAGTGGAACTTAGCCCTGCTTTCAGATTCACCTGTTGAAAGAAAATCGCTTACTTATCCTTAGAGTTCTTGAATTAAAAGAAAGAACGGCCGCTTCTTCAATAAATTCTTCCCAAAAGAGTTCACAGAGGTCCTTGGAGAAGTTAGTCATTTCCTTAGCTCTCTGGGACTTTGACATGTGGATTTGCCTTTTCCTGCTTCCTATTGCAATGGAGAATCAAGCCAAGGGGACAGCTAGCATCCTATTAAGGAAAGTCAACAGTGCAAGAGAGATATGTGGTATGGCAAGTTATAATAAAATGCTAATGAATGACTCTAAGTGGAGGAAATTGCTGCAAAATTCTTTTAACTCTACTGAATATCTGAAAATTCCTAACAAAATGTTAGACAGAAAAATCACTACTGTCGCTCTTTGCGGTGGGAGATGATTCCTGCAATGTGCTCTATTTGGGGAGAGCGTTAAAACTATTTTCACCATTAACGTTGGCATCCTAAAAGCCAATATAACTTTGTGAAAAAAATTCCACACATATACGAATTATGACTAATATTTAACTGAGGTGCACAAGAATGAGTCTAATAAAATATTTCCCAGGGTGGCGCCTGTGGCTCAAAGGAGTAGGGCGCCGGCCCCATATGCCAGAGGTGGTGGGTTCAAACCCAGCCCTGGACAAAAACTGCAATATATATATATACATATATATTTCCCAATTCTCAGCTGTGTCCTAAGACTCCCTCTGGCTTCCAAATCTCAAGGTCTCCCTTTCTCCATTTCCGGTGGTGACCCTAAGTGATGAGATTCTATTACTCCCAAATCAGGTACCAGCTGTTTGGCTCCTAGTGGACCCGACAAGACGTTAAAGGAGCGGGCGGTTGCCAGAGTAGTGAGGGGGAATCTAAGGACTGAGAGGGCTCTCCGGAAAGGGAGTAGCGCCCCCCGCCTCACAGGAAGACGCTTCCCCTTGCCCTTTATGATGTGTGTTTACATGGGCGGAGGGATCCCTGTTCAGCTGACAGCCACACCGCGGCCGGCTCTTCTTTTTTTAAAGAGCCTAGCTGCACGCAGTGATTGGCCGCCGCCCGGGCCGCGTCAGTCTCCGGAGGCGGGACCCGAGCCGCATTGTCTCGTCTGGGGCCGGCTGGACGCCCCAGAGGTCGGACCTGGGCAACCCTGGACTAGAGGTGCCCAGGCTGAAGCTCCTAGAGGGATGGGAGGGAGGCCTGGGCGGGGTCAGGTTCAGGTTCCCGAGGGAAAGGAGGGCTGCAGCCCGAGCGGCCGGAGCGGAACCAAGCCCGGCTCTTGAGTGCCACGTCTCCAGGAACCCCCTCCTTACTCTTGGACCACACTCCACCCCCGCTCGGACCTCGGTCCCCTAGACCACTTCCATTTGTGTAGCTACAGATGGACACGTTCGTAGGTGTTTTCATCTTCAACCAGTCATTCAGCCCCCAGATCCCACCCTCTAGCCTGCGCCCTGGATCCACCCGCCTGGTGATGAGGCACTCCCTGCGCTCCTTCCGGTCACTGCGAACCTACGCTACTCCAGGGTTCCAAACCGGGGGGGGGGGGGGCGGGTTTCACCCACCTTCGCCGCCACCCCCTGCCCGACCCCCATGCAACAGCCCTGAGTCGCGGCTCGGGGCTGATAGAGGCAGGCCCGGCTACCCAACTGCGAGGAGGGGGCGGTGGCCAGAGCCGCACGTAGCTCACGTGTAGGGTCCACCCGCCTCCGCCGCCACAGACGGCTTTCCAGGGCTCCCGGTGTCGCCCGCCCGCCTCCCTTCGATCTTGACCTCAGGTCCCTGCGCCTTCCTAAAGATGCGTGCCTTCCAGCACCTCCTTCCCTCCTAGCCCTGTTGATCCTCTCAAGTTTCCCCTCCCCCAGTGCACGGGTTTTTCCTTAGCCTCTTCAGAGTCCATCTGCAACTTATCTCTCTAGGTCAATGCCATCGTCTTTCTACACCACCTCTCTTGTCCTGGAATGTTTGGTGTCAGATGTCTTCTGTGGAACCCTGCAAACCCTTGGGATTTAGCTGCCTTGTTTTATTTATTTTTTATACTTCCATAGCGTCCTGTTAACTATCCTCTATCACTGCCCTTAAGGTGTGTTCCCTGCCCTCACCCCCCTAAACGTGCTTCTTCCACTGTATTGTAAATTGCTAAAGGGAAGAAGTAATGTCTCCATACCTGGCATCAGGAGCGTGGTGGACACTTTGCAAATATTTATTGAAGGGGAAGGTAAATGGCCTTGAGTTTCTTTAGCTCCGATTGGCTGAGAATGGAGCTTTGGGCTGGACAAGGAGAAAAATCTAGTTGCCTACATGAAGCAGGAAGGAATCTGACAGGAGACCAGAGGTGGGATGTTGGCAGACCCCCCCCCCACGATGGGGGAGAATCACAACTGAGATAAACCCCTCCTCCTGCGTACACTACCCTGCTTAATTTCCGGGAACCAGCAGCCCCTCCTCTTATCTATCATCTTCTGCTGGACGAGTCTTCTATCTGTGTTCCCTGTTCACTCCTACACTTAGCTGTGGGGGATGCCCTGAGGGATCAGTTCACACCATGATGGGGGGGGCGCGGCGGCTCAGCTTTGAGTTTCTGTTCTTGGGAAGCTGGGTCTGAGTCCTAGGGAGGCACAGACAAATTCAATACCTCTTCTTCCTACCATCTCCTCTTCCTCTCCAGTCTTGGAATGTCTTCTGACTCAGTCGAGCGGAGATCCAGGGTACCTGTACCCTCAGTCCTGACCTTTGGGTCAGAGGGCTAGACCCTTGTCTGGGTCTCGCACTGGCAAGTGAGATGTTCCCACGGTGCCACTAGCCCTGCCCATAGGAGTTGGGAGGGGCAGACTTACCCCCACCAGGGCTTCAGGGTGTGTTTCTTCCCATTCCGGTTGTGTCACTTTAGAAGCCCTAGACTCCCAAGAAGCAATTTGGTGCACTTGTAAGAGAATCTGAGAAAAAAAAAACCATGTTCCTTGTTTATCCTGTAGCTTCACCCACCAGCACCCCTACTTAGGTCTCTCAGGGCTGAGGGGCCCCTCACAGCCATGCTTTATGGCCTTGGATAGCTGAAATGTTTGGAATTCCCTGTATATGGGATAAAAGCTTTCTATTAGGATGAAAATGGCTGTGCTGCAGCACTGTCTGAACTTTATAGAGTGCCACTGAATTTACCATGCCCCTTTGAAATTGTGTGTTCAACCAAATCATGCTGAGTATGCAACATAGGATCTGACACACCAAATGCTAAATACTAATTTCCTTTTTTCCCTTTCTAGGAAAAAAGGTATTTTTTTTTTTTTGTTTTGAGACAGAGTCTCATTATGTCGCCCTCAGTAGAATGCCATGGCATCACAGCTCACAGCAACCTCAAACTCTTGGGTTCAAGAGATTCTCTTGCCTCAGCCTCCTGAGTAACTGGGACCACAGGTGCCCACCACAATGCCTGGCCATTTTTTTTTTTGGTTGCTGTTGTCCTCTAGCAGGTCTGGGCCAGGCCCGAACCCCACTTTCAGTGTATGTGGCTGGCACCCTACTCACTGAACTACGGTGCCGAGCCAAAGGTATACTATGTTAAAAACTAGAAATACTGTACTAATATGAGTAAGACAGGGTCAGTGGCTGAAAGTAATTAATAATCTATAGGACAACCTTAACTCTGTGAAATAGGTGGTATTATTGTTACCATTTTTCAGATGAAGAAACTGAGATTCGGAGATTAAGTAAGCTAAATTATAGATAATAACAGCACAGCTAGGACTAGAATGGTCATCCTAGTGTCGCCCTTTCAGCTTCCCAAAACTGAACTGACTCTATAAGGCTGAGGAAAAAGGATACAGAACCGTCTTCTCACCAGTTGCCTCTTAATTTGCCAACATACACCCGTTCTCTCCTCTCTATGTTACAGTGGCTTCAATTTTTTACTGTAGGCTCAGCACCGTATAAGACAGTGGTTACAGCGCCGGCCACGTACACTGAGGGCCCAGCTAAACAATGACAACTGCAACAAAAAAGTAGCCAGACATTGTGGCAGGCTCCTGTAGTCCCAATTACTTATGAAGCTGAGGTAAGAGAATTGCTTAAGCCCAAGAGTTTGAGGTTGCTGTAAGCTGTGATGCCATGACATTCCACCTAGGGTGACATAGTGAGACTCTCTCAAAAAAAAAAATTTTTTTTTTTTTACTGTAATCTTGTTTTGGTTTACATAGCAGTAGCACAAAAGTTTCACTAAACAATATTTACTTCTATATAGTGATGTACTTACATACGGTGGTTGAAACCCACTAAGTTGGTTTTGTAACTGCTATTGACCTGTGATCCTCACTTCAAAAAAAATACTAAAAATACTGTGGCCAGGTTAGTATTTTCTGCTGTTTGGACAGCTTTCAAAAAAAAACAGGGAGGCTCAGCGCCTGTGGCTTAACAGGCTAAGGCGCCAGCCACTGACACCTGAGCTGGCAGGTTCGGATCCAACCCGAGCCCACCAAACAACAATGACGGCTGCAACCAAAAAATGGCCGGACTTTGTGACGGGCGCCTGTAGTCCCAGCTACTTGGGAGGCGGAGGCAAGAGACTTCCTTGATCCCAGGAATTGGAGGTTGCTGTGAGCTGTAATGCCATGGCACTCTATCCAGGGTGACAGCTTGAGGCTCTGTCTCAAAAAAAAACAAAAAAACAGGGAGATAAGACCCCAGGAGGATACTGGAAGATGACCATCTGCAGGCCAAGGAGAGACGAGACGCCTTTGGAAAAAAACAATCCTTCCAACACCTTGATCTTGGATTTCTAGCTTCCAGAAAAGTGAGAAAATAAATTTCTGTTGGTTAATCAAATTCCTCAAAAGCAATCATTCAATCTCTCTCCATATGTATACATACACATCCTATTGGTTCTGTTTCTCTGAAGAGCCCTAAATAATGAAATTTAATGGTGAGTCCTCCCTGCTCATACCCATCTAATCTTAAATTTCAGCCACTCCCTTTACTTCTCCCATGTCCTCCACTTCCCCCAGAACACTGCCTACCTCATATACAAACTCAATAATTATATCTTATCTCTTCTGTTTCTTTTCACTGTCTCTTATTCACTTCTCTGCATTATTCTGCTCATTTCCCTCTTACCTCTGCTCACAGTCCTTCAGGCCCAGGGATCACTTTGTGCTCCATTTTTGTAGTACCTTATGCCAAACAGGTGCCAAGTATAAGAACAGAGGCTTCCCAAGACCTTACTTAGAGCATGGGTTAATAACTCAAAGGCCTACAAGAGCGAGACAAGTAAATGAGTGAAGTCAGCCAGAAGGATTTTGTGGAGAAGTGAGAATGTAGGTCTAGGTATTGGGGCTGTCATTACTCAGAGCAGGGTTGCAGCAAGTTCCAATTTTTCTTTTTTTTTTTTGTAGAGACAGAGTCTCACTCTATCGCCCTGGGTAGAGTGCTGTGGAGTCACAGCTCACAGCAACCTCCAGCTATTAGGCTTAGGCGATTCTCCTGCCTCAGCCTCCCAAGTAGCTGGGAGCACAGGCACCTGCCACAGCACCCAGCTAAAGTTCCAATTTTTCTTTCTTTTTTTTTTTTATTGAGACAGAGCCTCAAGCTGTCACCCTGGATAGAGTGCTGTGGCATCACAGCTCACAGCAACCTCCAATTCCTGGGCTCAAGCGAGTCTCTTGCCTCTGCCTCCCAAGTAGCTGGGACTACAGGCGCCCACCATGACGCCCGGCCATTTTTTGGTTGCAGCCGTCATTGTTGTTTGGTGGACCTGGGCTGGATTCGAACCCACCAGCCCAGGTGTACGTGGCTGGTGCCTTAGCCTATTGAGCCACAGGCGTCAAGCTAAAGTTCCAATTTTTCAAGAGAAGCCAATTATTTAGATTTCGATGTAAGCTCTCCCAATATTTATTTATTTATTTAAACAGAGTCTCACTATGTCACCCTCAGTAGAGTGCTGTCAAGTAACAGCTCACAGCAACCTCAAACTCTTGAGCTTACGCCATTGTCTTGCCTCAGCCTCCCAAGTAGCTGGAACTACAGGCACCCACCACAACACCTGGCTATTTTTTTGTTGCAGTTGTCGTTGTTTAGCAGGCCCAGGCCAGGCTCGAACCAGCCAGCCTTGATGCAGCCTTAACCACTGTGCTACAGGCACTGAGCCAAGGTTCTCCCAGTTGTTATGTTTATTTATTTTTTTTATTATTATTTTTGAGACAGAACCTCAAGCTGTCAGCCTGGATAGAGTGCCATGGCATCACAGCTCACAGCAACCTCCAATTCCTGGGCTCAAGCGAGTCTTCTGCCTCTGCCTCCCAAGTAGCTGGGACTACAGGCACCTGCCACAACACCCGGCCGTCGTTGTTTGGCGGGCCTGGGCTGGATTCGAACCCGCCAGCTCAGGTGTACGTGGCTGGTGCCTTAGCCCGTTGAGCCACAGACCCCGAGCTGGTTCTCCCAATTTTTAAATGTTCAATCTTTAGTCAGATTTTTCAAAAACAGTATGTGGGCCAACCAAACATGCCTGTGGCCCCTCCCTTCTCCACCTGCCTGGAGATACTAGCACGGTGATGAGCTTGCTGCTCTCCAGAAAGCATAATGGTTGCCAAGGGAGCATTCACTGAGGCACCCAAGGAGAAATGCTGGCATAAAAGTGAGCTCCTGCCCCGTCCCTACCCTGTGGGCCTAAAAGGAGAACTCTGACTTCCAGCAAAGGCCAGAACTCACACCCAGAACATGCAGTGGCAACAGGGCGCAATGTTTATGAGGAGCCTAGCCAGTGGTGTCAAAGACTTTGTGATATTTCTTCTTCTTCTTTTTTTTTTACCACCTCTAAAGTGAGAGAGAAGAATGGCAAGATCCAGAAAGGTTCTCAGAGTGCCATGGACCTGTGTGAGAATCCAAAAGCAAAAATTTAAGGCCAGTCACAGTGGCTCATGCCTGTAATCCTAGCACTCTGGGAGACCCATGCAGGTGGATTGCCTGAGCTCATGAGTTCCAGACCAGCCTGGGTCAGAGCAAGACTCTGTCTCTAAAAATAACCAGGCGTTGTGGTGGGAGCCTATAGTTCCAGCTACTTGGGAAGCTGAGGCAAGCAAATCACTTAAGCTCAAGAGTTTAAGGTTGCTGTGAGCTGTCGGCACTCTACCAAGGGCAACAAAGTGAGACTCTGTCTCAAAAAAAAAAGCAAAATTTTAGGTGAGGTTTAGAAATCAGGGAAAATGGATCTTTCAGATATGAGGGAAAGGAAGGCAGAGTGCTTGCCTCCGTGGTTGAAAATGGTGGTCATTCCTTATGGAAAAGAGCTAATATTTATTGAATACTTGCAATATGTCAGATATTTTTTGTGTGGATGGTCTCTTAATCCTCATAATAACTGTCCAGGCATGGTGGCTCATGCCTGTAATCCTAGCACTCTGGGAGGCTGAAGCCAGTGGATTAGGCTGAGCTGAAGAGTTTGAGACCAGAGCAAGAGCAAGACCCAGCCTCTAAAAATAGCCGGGCATTGTGGTGGGCACCTGTATTCCCAGCTACAAGGGAGGCTGAGGTAAGAGAATCACTTGCGCCCAAGAGTTTGAGGTTGCTGTGACCTATGATGCAATGGCACTATACTGAAGGTGACAAAGTGAGACTCTGTCTCAAAAAAAAAAAAAATCCTCATAATAACTATTGAGAATAGCCATCACTGTCTTAAGGCCATACCACCCTGAACATGCCCGATCTCGTCTGACATCAGAAGCTAAGCAGAGTTGGATCTGGTAAGTATTTGGATGGGAGAGTAGCTATCATTTTAATTTCCATTTTATAAATGAGAAACTAGGTCACAGAGAAGCTGAATCATTTGACCAAAGTCACATGGACAACAAGTTTTGTATGATTCCAGCTCCAGCTGTCTGAGTTCAGAATCTGAGCTCTTAACCATCACCTGTAGAGCACCTGCCCAGTCATCCCAGAACTACTGTAGCTCCAGCACCTTGCATAGTGTTTGTTGAAGAAATAGATACCCAACTTATAACCATCACACAGATCTGATAATTGTGAGTTAATAAAGGCTTGTTAAGCATTTTCTGTGAGCCAGGTGACAGGTGAAGTACTATAAATCCAGCCTTGAATAAAATTACTCTCCTGCCCTAGAGGATAGAGATGATAAACACACAACCAGGAAGGTAGTTTCTAGTAGTAATAAATGCTGAGAAAAGTAAAATACAATATATGATAGAGTACTGGGAGGCTGGAATGACAGAGGTAGGGAGAGACTATATTAGCCACAGTAATCTAAGCCAGCAAACACAAAATCTGAGCTCAGATGCGAATGTTGGGAAGAAGGCAGCAGTTATTGGAAAATTTACGGCAGAAGGTGGTGCCCTTAATTCAGTAAGTAGGGCGCCAGCTGCATATACTGAGGCTGACAGGTTTGAGCCTGGCCTGGGCCTGCTAAACAACAATGACAACTGCAATCAAAAAAATAGCCAGCATTGTGGCCAGCCGCCTGTAGTCCCAGCTACTTGGGAGGCTGAGGCAAGAGAATTGCTTAAGCCCAAGAGTTTGAGGTTGCTGCAAGCTGTAACACTATAGCACTCTACCGAGGGCGATACAGTGAAACTCTGCCTCAAAAAAAAAGAAAGGGCGGCGCCTATGGCTCAGTGGGTAGGGTGCCGGCCCCATATACCGAGGGTGGCAGGTTCAAACCCAGCCCCGGCCAAACTGCAAAAAAAAAAAAAAAGAAAGAAAATAGCTGGGTGTTGTGGTGGGAATCTGATTAAATAAATAAATAAATAAATAAATGAAAGAAAATCTATAGCAGAGTGTTCCATTAAGAGGAACAGCATAGGCTCAGCACCTGTGGCTCAACAGGCTAAGGCACCAGCCACGTGCACCTCAGCTGGCGGGTTCGAATCCAGCCCAGGCCTGCCAAACAACAATGACGGCTATGGCCAAGAAATGGCCGGGCATTGTGGCGGGCACCTGTAGTCCCAGCTACTTGGGAGATGGAGGCAAGAAACTTGCTTGAGCCCAGGAATTGGAGGTTGCTGTGAGCTGTGATGCCACAGCACTCTATCTCTATTTTGTTAGAGACTCCGTCTCTACAAAAAAAAAAAAAGAATTGTAGCCAGGGAGGGGATACCATTTGATTTGCAATTGGATTTTTTTTTTTTTGTAAAGACAGAGTCTCACTTTATTGCCCTGGGTAGAGTGCCGTGGCATCACACAGCTCACAGCAACCTTCAACTCCTGGGCTTAGGCGATTCTCTTGCCTCAACCTCCCGAGTAGCTGGAACAACAGAAACCCGCCACAACGCCCGGCTGTTTTTCTGTTTTGCAGTTCGGCCAAGGCCAGGATTGAACCTACCACCTTTGGTATACGGGGCCGGTGCCCTACTCGATGAGCCACAGGCGCCGCACTGATTTACAATTGTAAAAGGTCTCACTGACTGCCAGGTGGCAAATAGACTGCAAGAGAACAAGGGTGCAAGCCACATGGTTGCAGTGTTGAAAAATGGTCATACTCTGGAAAATTTTGGAGGAAAAGGTAAAAGGACTAAATAAACTAAATATGGACTGTTCAGTAGAGCAAGGCATGAGGATAACTCCTGGACTTTCTTTTCTCTGAGTAATTTGGTGACTGGGGGTGATATTTGCTGAGATGGGGAAAACAGGGAGAGAATGACTTGGGAGGTAGAAAGAACCTGTAGTTCTATTTTGTCTCTGTTAAAGTTGAGATGCCTCTTACTCATCCAAATGGAGATGTTGAATAATCAGGTAATCTTGAGCTCAGGATAGATGCCAAGATAGACAGTGGTTATGGCACCAGCCATGTGCACTGAGGCTGGCGGGTTCGAGCCCGGCCTGGGCCAGCTAACCAACAATGACAACTGCAACAAAAAAGTAGCTGGACGTTGTGGTGGCCGCCTGTAGTCCCAGCTACTTGGGAGGCGGAGACAAGAGACTCGCTTGAGCCCAGGAGTTTGAGCTGTGATGCCATGGCACTCTACTGAGGGCAACATAGTGAGACTATCTCAAAAAAAAAAGAAATGTGGGAGTCATCTCATACACAGACATTCATATATACACATGTACATACAAAAGGTAATTTTTTTTTTTTTTGAGACAGAGCCTCAAGCTGTCACCCTGGATAGAGTGCCGTGGCATCACAGCTCACAGCAACCTCCAACTTCTGGGCTCCAGCGAGACTCCTGCCTCTGCCTCCCAAGTAGCTGGGACTATGGGCACTCACCACAATGCCCGGCTATTTTTTATTGCAGCCGTCATTGTTGTTTGGCGGCCTCAGGCTGGATTTGAACCCGCCAGCTCAGATGTATGTGGTTGGCGCTGTAGCCCCCTTGAGCTACAGGCGCCGGGCCAAATTTTTTTTTTTTTTTTGAGACAGAGCCTCAAGCTGTCGCCCTGGGTAGAGTGCCGTGGCATCACTGCTCATAGCAACCTCCAACTCCTAGGCTTAAGTGATTCTCTTGCCTCAGCCTCCCAAGGAGCTGGGACCACAGGCACTCACCACAACGCCCGGCTATTTTTTCGTTGCAACCATCATTGTTGTTTGGTGGGCCTGGGCTGGATTCGAACCCACCAGCTCAGGTGTATGTGGCTGGCGCCTTAGCCGTTTGACCCACAGGCGTGAGCCAAGATAAATATTTTTATACACACATACACTTGAAGTCATGGGACTGGGTAAAATCAATCAGGGTGTATGTGTAGGAAGAAAAGATAACCAAGGCCAGAGCCTTATGATGCTCCCACATTTACAGTTAGGAAGAGGATGAGCAGTTAGGAAAGGAAACGGAGGTTTGGTCAGTATGAGAAGAGTGATGGCAAAACAGAGCATTTTAAGGAGGTGACAGTGGTCAACCAGATGAGGAGAGAAAATGTGAAATGGGCCAGGCGTGGCAGCTCACACCTGTAATCGTACCACTGTGGGAGGCCAAGGCAGGTGGATTGCTTGAGCTCAGAGATTTGAGACCAGCCTGAGCAAGATTGAGACTCCCTGTCTACTAAAAATAGAAAAACTGAGACAAGAGGATCACTTGAGCCCAAGTGCTGGAAGTTGCTGTGAGTTATGACAGCGTTGTGGTGGGCGCCTGTAGTCCCCGCTACTCAGGAGGCTGAGGCAAAAGAATAGCCTAAGCCCAGGAGTTGGAGGTTGCTGTGAGCTCTGTAGCCTGGGCAGCAGAGTGAGACTCTGCTTAAAAAAAATTAAATTAATAAAGAAAAATAAAAGATACTGAGGCTAGTCTTTAAGATGAATGGTAATTTACAGCTGTCAATTATGAGTCACGCACATATCACCTGTGAGTCCTGTGCATGTGCACCTCTGACTATAGAGCAGGTGGGCAGGACACAAGAGTAACATCACAGAGGGAGCTTAGCTCAAGGGTAGAAAACAGGGGAGACTTCAGTTTGCTGTGCTTGGTCTCACCCTCTGTTCATTATTCTAGGAGTGACTAAGCTTCATCACCCCAGCTCCTTTTTATTTTCTCTCTCTCTCTCTCCTGCCTCTTGCAGAAGCCTGTTGAACTCAGAGGGCTGAATGAGAGCAGTCCTTGCCACGTGACACTGGTGAACTACACAGGAGGTACAGAAGGGGGAAGGAGCTGTGCCTGCAGTGGTGAAATCCTTTAACGGCCATTGAAAGCCTCTTTATCCGGTGTACGCAGCCACATATTTACGGTCTAGAAAAGAGAAGTCTATTTCTTTTGCATAAAGAGGTTTCTATTTGAATCACCTACACAACTAAAAGTCTTTGCTTAAGGAAACCAGGTAAAGAAAAGTTTAATCTGTAAGGTCTGTAATATATACTACCTTATATATTATCCTTATAACTGTTATCAAAAAAATAAATGGCTAAGGGAGAGAAACATGTTAACGTCTACTGAAATACTAGAAGGCATCCCTAAAAATCAGAGTTTAGAGAATAGTTCTGCCTCAGAGGCACAGAGATTACTGATTATCATTTCTTTTCTTTTGTGTATTGGGCACACAAGGAAAGAATCAGGAGCAGGAGACAAGTCAGCTGGGCGCCCGTAGCTCAGTGGTTAGGGCACTGGCCACATGCTCTGGGGCTGATGGGTTCAAACCTAGCCTGGGCCAGCTAAATAAACAAAATAATAGCTGGGCCTTGTGGCAGGCCCCTGTAGTCCCAGCTACTAGGGAGGCTGAGGCAAGAGAATTGCTTATGCCCAAGAGTTGGAGGTAGCTGTGAGCTATGACACCATAGCACTTTACCGAGGGTGACAAAGTGAGACTCTGTCTCAATTAAAAAAAAATAAGCCTTTCCTCTGATAATCTAGAAGCTATCAGAGAAACGCATTCTCGCTAGAGCAAAGACATTAACAGAGGAAGAGAGCAGCATACCAACACCTTTGAAGTTGAGTGAAGTTGAGCCAGCCTGAATTCCAATAACCCAACACTTGTGAAGGATTTTTTTTTTAAGAGACAGAGTCTCACTTTGTTACCCTCAGTAGAGTGCTGTGGCGTCACAGCTCCACTGTGGCGTCACAGCTCACAGCAACCTCAGCTCCTGGGCTTAGGTGATTCCCTTGCCTCAGCCTCCAGAGTAGCTGGGACTATAGGCTCCCCCCACAACGCCAGGCTATTTTTTGTTGCAGTTTGGCTAGGGCCAGGTTTGAGCCTGCCACCCTCGGTATATGGGGCTGGCACCCTACCCACTGAGCCACAGGCACCATCCCATGAAAGATTTTTTTTTTTTAACTTTGTTAACAGAATCATATTCTAATCAAGGACTGTGGATAAGACTAAAGATTGGAATACTAAAGATTAAGGATATCCTTTATAAAAACAATAACAGACATCAATCTGACATTAATAAATAGCAACACTTCGGGTTCAGTTATTTTCTTTTTTCTTTTAGAAAGAGACTCACTATGTCTCCCTCGGTAGAGTGCTGTGGCATCACAGCTCACAGCAACTTCTAACTCTTGGGTTTAAATTATTTGGTTCCCTCAGCTTCCCCAGTAGCTGGGACTACAGGCCCTGGCCACAATGGCTGGCTATATTTGTTGTTGTTGTCATTGTTGGCTTTTTTTTTTTTGAGACAGAGCCTCAAGCTGTCACCCTGGGTAGAGTGCTGTGGCATCACAGCTCACAGCAACCTCCAA
>CAUYON010040828.1:0-10365 GCA_963573935.1 Arctocebus calabarensis
GCGCCTGTAGTCCCAGCTACTTGGGAGGCGGAGGCAAGAGACTCGCTTGAGCCCAGGAATTGGAGGTTGCTGTGAGCTGTGATGCCATGGCACTCTACCCAGGGCGACAGCTTGAGGCTCTGTCTCAAAAAAAAAAAAAAAGTTTGGTAGAATTCTATGTTAAGCCATCTCATCCCGGGCTTTTCTTTTGGGGGAGATTTCTTATATTTGATGCTATTTCAGAACTTGATTTAGGCTTGTTCAACATTTCCATGTCTTTCTGGCTAAGTCTAGGAGGGTGGCATGTTTCCAAGTATTGGTCAGTTTTCTTCAGATTTTCGTACTTCTGAGAATAGAGTTCTATGTAATATTCATTAAGGATTTGTTGTATTTCTGAGGAGTCTGTTGTTATTTGGCCTTTATCATTTATGACTGATAAAATTAAGGATTTTACTTTTCTACTTCTGTTTAGATTAGCCAAAGGTTTATCTATTTTATTAACCTTTACAAAGAACTAGCTTTTTGATTGGTTGATCTGTTGTATGATTCTTTTGTTTTCAATTTCATTTAGTTCTGCTCTAATTTTAGTTATTTATTTTTTTCTGCTGTGTTTATGGTTGGAATGTTCTTCCTTTTCTAGTTGCTTGAAATGTCCCATTAAGTTGTTGACTTCCTCTCTTTCCGTTCTTTTGAGGAAGGCTTGCAATGCTTTAAGTTTCCCTTTTAGGACTGCCTTTGCAATATCCCAGAGGTTGTGATAGTTCATGTCTTCATTATCATTTTGTTCCAAAAATTTGGCAATTTCCTTCTTAATCTCCTCTATGACCCAGCTATCATTCAGCATGAGGTTATTTAGTTTCCATGTTTTTGTATGTGTATGCAGATTCCTGTTGTTACTGAGTTCAACTTTTTTTCTTTTTTTTTTAGAGACAGAGTCTCACTTTGTCACCCTTGGTAGAGTGCTGTGGCATCACAGCTCACAGCAACCTCCAGCTCTTGGGCTTAGGTGATTCTCTTGCCTCAGCTTCCCGAGTAGCTGGGACTACAGGCGCCTGCCACAACTCCTGGCTATATTTTTGTTGCAGTTTGGCCGGGGCCGGGTTTGAACCCGCCACCCTTGGGATATGGGACCAGCACCCTACTCACTGAGCTACAGGTGCCACCGGAGTTCAACTTTTTTTCAATGATGTTCCAAGAAAATACAAGGAATTATTTCTATTCTTTTAAATTTGCTGAGGTTAGACTTGTGACCTAAGACGTGATCAATTTTGGAGGATGATCCATGGGCTGATGAGAAGAATGTGTATTCACTTTTGTTAGCATGAAATGTTCTGTAGATATCTGTTAAATGCAAATGCTGAATGGTTAAGTTTAAGTGTAAAATTTCTTTGCTTAGCTTCTTTTTGGAGGATCTATCCAACACTGCCAAAGGAGTGTTAAAATCTCCGACAATTATGATGCTAGAGGAAATCAAATTGCTCATGTCTGTTAGAGTCTGTCTTATAAATTGAGGTGCATTCTGGTTGGGTGCATAAATGTTAATAATTGAAATCTCATCATGTTGAGTGTTGCCCTTAACAAATATGAAGTGACCATCATTATCTTTCCTTATTTTTGCTGGTTTAAAGCCTATTGTATCAGCAAATAAAATTGCAACACCTGCTTTTTTCTGATTTTCATTTGCCTGAATTATAGAAGACAATCCCTTCACCCTGAGTCTATGTTTATCTTTTAAGGTAGGGTGAGATTCTTGTAGTAGCAGATGTCTGGCTTGAGTTTTTGTATCCAGTCAACCTGTGCCTCTTTAGAGGGCAATTTAAGCCATTTACATTAATTGAAAGTATTGATAAGCCAGATAGTATTTTGGGTATCAAGTTTTTAAAACTCTAGTGGACATTTTTAATCCTTTTGCCACTGTGGAAGTTGGAATTTGATCAAAAGTTTCTGAGTGAGTTTACTTTGGTGGTGGAGGACTATACTGTTCATTATGGAGGGTAGGTCTGAAAATATCCTGGAGAGCTGGTTTAGTTATGGCAAATTTCTTCAACATGTGCACGTCATTAAAGTATTTAATTTTTCCATCATAGATGAAATTCAGTTTAGCTGGATACAAGATCCTGGGTTGAAAGTTATTTTGTTTAAGGAGATTAAAGGTTTATGACCACTCTCTTCTAGCTTGAAAGTTTTCAGCAGAGAGATCTGCAGTCATTCTAGGTTACGGTTGTCTTATGCCTGGCAGCTTGTAGAATTTTCTCCTTCATATTAACTTTGACGAAACTGATTATAATGTGTCTATGAGAATTTTAATTTGGATTGCATTGTGCTGGTGTTCTGAAACTGTCTGCTATCTGAATTTTAGATTCTCTTGGCATGTCTGGAAAATTCTCTTTGATTATTTCATGAAGTAAAGCCTCTGTACCCTTTACAGCAACCTCATCACCTTCAGGTATTCTTGTAAGGTGAATATTAGATCTCTTCAAATTATTCCAGAGCTCTCTGAGAGAATGATCTGTTTTTGTTCTCCACTTTTTTTTTACTCTTTGAGCATTTGGGAACATTCAAAAGCTTTGTCTTCAATGTCAGAGATCCTTTCTTCTGCTGCTCCATTCTGTTACTGAGGGATTCTACTGCTTTTCTCAGATCTTTGAGGGCTGCAAGTTCTTGCCTTAATGTGTCCAAATCTTTGGTGATTTTGTCTTTGAATTCATTGAATTCTTGAGACATCTTTGAATTACTCCTTGAAAATCTAATTCCATCTTTACCTCCATTCTGTTGATCTTATTTGCTATCCAAATTCTGAAATCGATTTCTGACATCTCAGTCATTTGTTTATAAATGGAATCTTGTGCTGTGTCTGCCATATCGTTCCTTGGGGGACTTGATCAACTCTGATTATTCATGTTGCCAGAGTTTTTCCACTGATTCTGCCTCATAATTGTTTTTCACTATTGGCTAGATGGGCAGGTAAAGTAAAATTAGATTGAGAGTTCTTGGAGTTGTGGTTAACCAGCCCTTTCTCAAGGATCTGAGACTGATGACTGCAGCCTTTCCCCCATAACTTTGCAAAGGAACGGTACAGTATTACAGTCTAAGGCTGAGGAAACCTGCTTTGTGGGGTGGGGTTAGGTGGCTCTGTCTTATATTCAGCTGATTCTTGGCCCATCCTAGTAGATCATTAAGTCTGGTGAAGTCTTAGCTGTGGAGAAATACAAGCAACTAAGACACCCCACACCCCACAGACAACAATTGGAAGAGGAAAATCAACTCTTCCCATTACCACACAACCTGGGTACCACCTGAGAGGGTCCTCGAGTGGTTGGCCCAGGTTAGGAGTTCCAAACCAATTGGCCCAGTCAGTACGAACTCTCAAGTGGGAGAGTTTGAGAGGTGTACAGCAACTAGATGGTGGGGGTCTATTGGCTGCTCAAATTTGGTTTGCTCCAGGGCTCTGTGGAATCAGAAAGGCCCACCCAGTAGCAGAGTTGGACCAGAGGGTCTGTGTCTCTTTCTCCACTTTGCTCCTCTTCCACGCCCAGTCACTGGTGACCCCACAGGGCTGAGGTCCTGGTTCCCTCCAATAAGCTGATGTGCCAGGGCTTTGCGCCTGTCAGAGTCAAAGGAAGGTCTATTCCCCTGTGGCCTGGCCACTACCCTCTTCCACCAACTGGCTGGGGGAGCTTAGGCCTGCCTGCCTTGGGTACTCAATAGTACTGACTAGTGTTCCATTGAACTCAGTCTAATCCTGAGGGTAACAAGTCTGCAAATGCTTTTCTCCCTCAGCCACTGTGCCTTTGCCCCTGCTGCTCTGCAGCACCAGTATCCCTATAGAGCAAGTTCTGGTTTCCTCTGGCAGTCCTCAGAGTTGGGCAGGTGTCTCTCCAAGATTAGACCCTGGCAGGATCACTCTATTGTTGCTGGATCTTTGAAGGAACTGACCCTGCACAGCTCCCAGGCGACTGTCACAACCAGAGAGTTCTGACTGTACTAACAACTCCAGAACCGTGAGGCACATGGATCCAGCAGCAGGGCGCAGGATGCTGCACATGGTTGTGGCAGTGCCTGGCGCCTGCTGACTTTGGCAAGGAGAGCGCTTGGCTCACGACTCTGGCCAGGTAGGTGGGGAACGGTGCTGAGGCTCCCACAAGGCTGAGCACAGGGGGTAGGGTGCAGGACCCGTGGCTCTAGCAGGGCCAGAGGGGAGGCTGTGGCCAGGCAGGGGGCATGGCACGGGACTGCGACTCTAGCAGAGCCAGAAGCGAGGCTTTGGGCAGGTGGAGGTGGGGGATTGGTCTGTCAGGGTGGAGGATGATGTTCATGAGCCTCCTCCCACAATATCTGCAGGTGTTAGGCTTCTGTTTTGTAGAGCAAGGGGGAAAGAGTGGCCTGGAAGTTCAGAATGGCAGGGAAAACGTTAGTTCGGTTTTTCTGCCTGGCATAAGAGTACTCAGAGTCACAACAGGGTCCCTCTGGGGAAGTAGACCCCATTTCCTACATTTCTCACCCATGGTGTGAGACAAGTGGTCCTCAGTTCACCCCTTACCTGTAGAAAACCTATAGGAGCAAATGAAGAGGAAAAAAAAAAAAAAGAAACACAAATTTCTTGGGGGAGGGAGACAGACACTTTTCCTTTGGGATGAATTTTGTACCTGAAATTTGCTTTCTTGGAGTCGTAGCTTGCCTCAGCAGAGGTGAGCTGCAGTTATCACTCTTCTCTCTCGGCTTGGGTCCCAGTCTTCAGCTTAATTGGGTACTTTCTGAACTTTATCCTTCCCTCTGGATGGGAGCTTCTGTCAGAGGCTGGCTCCAGTTGGCCATATTACCCCTCTCCTCTGTAAAATTTTTTAATACAAAGTGACTGTAAATTTTGAAAATCCATTCCTTTTATCTGTTGAAATAACTATAGATTTTATAATTTTATCTGTTAATCTGATAACTGATGTTGATGGTTTCCCTCATGATACATTCCTGGGATAAATCTTCTTTATATATAGCAGGTAAATATTTCAATGTGATGCTGTATTCAGTTTGCTGAAGTTTATTTAGGAGTTTTACATACATGTTCCAAAGTGAAAGTGATCTATGAATTTCTCATGTTGTTTTTGTCAGGCCGGGTAGACCCTTGTCCTTGATCTTCCAGGACACTTCTCTAGACTTCCCATTTATTACATTCTTGAAAGCCTGTATAACAGGATAATTGTTATCATATCTGAAGAATCTCTGAGATAAAACCAAAGAAAAGCTGATCTGCTAAGGAAGATATCATATTATTTCTTTAATTTTAATTTTTCTGAAATTTTAAAGATATTTTTAAGTTTTCTATAATGATGTACCAATGTGTTTTCACTATTTATTTGTTGGGGTTCAATTTTAAGAATTTAAGCAATGTCTTTATACATAAAGGCTATTATACCATGGAAAATATTTACAGAAAAGATTAATTTTTCATTTGTTTCACTTTCACAGTTATCAGCATGGTCTCTTCTGACTGGTTTGTCCTCTTCTTCCTTCTCATCAATTGTAGGTATTGCCCAAGTACAACTTTGTCCTTGTTGATTTCTCTCTCTATTTCAGCATTCCTCACAACATGGTCTGCAGGTTTCTGAGATCCTTTTGGAGGGTCCATAAGGTCAAAACTGTTTTCATATTAAGACATTATTTGTCTGGTTTTTTGTTTTGTTTTGTTTACTAATTTTCTCATGAGTATACAGTGGAATTTTCTGGAATCTGTATGATAGGTATTGATGTCATTACTCTGATGGGTAATAAACTATATAAAGCAGAATCCAGCTGTACTCCATTAAGCCATACATTAAAGAGGTTTGTATACATGCCTCTCACTTTTATTTTGGATAACAGTTACTTTTCAAATGTTAATGTCAACATTATATTATGGGTTGAATATTCTTATATTTAAGTAAATATATTTTAAACATTTACAGTAGCTATCTATAGATATAATCCATATAAATAAACATTCTTTGGGATCTTCAATAATTCTGATGACTAAAGGGGTCCTGAGACCAAAATTTGAGAACTGCTACTCTAGTATTTCCTGTTAGTCTTCATATTTTCTCATAACTCCTGCTCATCTGTGAGGGTAACTCCCAGGTAAAGACCACTCTGTGAGAAGAAGCCCCATTACTTCCTTTATGGGCTTTATACCTAAAATTATAACAGGTAGAGAAAGCACCTTGGGTTAAGAATTATCCCAAACCTCTGGCATCTCAGAGATTAACATCCAGGATCTGCATTTGGTTTCCACTTCTCAAATTAAGTAACTAAACTAGAAATGAAGAATAAGCTAGATTACTTTCTGAGCCTTCTATGTCAGGAACAAACACAGGGAATATAGATTTAAGTAACTCTTACCTCAATTAGCTCAAAGTATAGTGGGTAGATAGGTGATTTTATGAGAGTGCTAGCTCTTACTGCTTTCACTATTATACTTAAGATTGTCCTAATGTTTTATTTTAAATGATATGACTTGGTTAATTGCATAAGGCATTTCTTTGCCCCTTTCTTCCTCTTACATTCTCTTTCCTACGTTTGCAGTAACTGGCATACATTACTAACCAGAATGCTATGTGTAGGCCAACAGATATTTTTGTGGAGCAAAAGTAAAAAAAATAGAAAAGTTTATATTGCTTCTCTGTGCTTATTAACATTGAAATATGTGACATACTTAATATTTCCATTTGAGGGATCATACATATATCAGCCACCCATTGGCTTATACATTTGTTTTTGCCAAATGGTTTAGTTGAGATGGGAGTATTGATTTGAACCAACATGTGTCAATATTATTAGTAAAACAGGGTGCTAATATGCTACATCACAAACTAGCACCATTCTGTTTGCACCTACCAACTGGCTCTTGCCTTGGTCTTACTTCAACTGCTGGGAATGTGTGTTCCTCTTTCCTTTCCCTTCTTCCACCTCTTAAATCACTTATGTTGAAACTAGAAGTAGAAAACTCCCTTCCCAGCCCTTTCTTTCTCTCTAGCTTCTAGCCTACTGCTGCTGCATTTACCTCCAATAAAGTTTTTCTATCATGTTGCTCTTCAAAAGCCTCAGTGATTCTCTTGACCCCTTAGGTCCTTTAAGGCCTATCTCTTTATCTATTTGCTTACAGACACCTAACCCTATCTTCTAGTCAGGCACAAATGCCAGCCTCATTCTCATCTCCAAGCCTTTGACCCTTTTGTTTCCTGGGCCTGGAATACCCTCTCTTCTCCATGAAGCCTTCTTTATGTTACAGTCCTCCATTTTATGAATGCCAAATACACTTTTATTCTAACAGTTTAACACTTAACTGTTGTGTAACAGCCTTATGTGAAGGTTTTTTCCCCAAGTAGAATGTAAATTCCTTGAGAGTAGGGATTGAGTAATAAATTCTCTTTATATCCCCAATTCCCTCCCCTCATAGGGCAAGGTATAGATTTCTTGAGTGTCAGTCATATAAATATGTTGATTACCTGCTAACCCTTCCTCCCCAACTGGAAGTTTCTTCAGTAAGCATTTTTTGAACATCTACTCTGAGACAACACTGGAATTGCTGGAGCAACAAAAATGAGGACATGGTGTAATCACAAGACTCAGTGAAAGATATTATGCAGTCAGCATAGATGTCTGAAGAAAGGAGGGTGTTGAGGGGAAAGCCTGTTTGAGCTGGCCCTAGGTAAATTGAATAGGGTTTTACCACACTGAAAAGAGAATGGGGGTAAGGGTGAGTGGGATTCTTTTGCTTGCCTAAGCAAAGTCATGGAGGCCTGAAAGTACATGGCCTTTGTGTGACATAAAAATTTTTTGCAGGAGATTAAGTCTGTCGAGGTATATGGCATCCAGATCTGATAGGGCACTTAATGCCATGCAAAGAAGTTTCAACTTGACCCTATAGGCAATGGGGAACCAGTTTATAATTTTAAGCAAGAAAGTGACAGAGAACATGTTAGCTTTGTAACACAAATGTTGACCAAACAGCATTTCCCCTGATTGCCTCCTCCATTGTGTAACAAGTTCTATCTGTAATACTCCAGTTGGAAAAATTAATTAAATCCCCTTACATTGTTCCTAGCCTGCCCCAAATTCTGGCTAACCTCAGGCTTGTGGCCACCTAAAGATTTAATTTATTCCAGATGTGCTGTTCTTTGGACTCATATGTCATAGTGTAGCCTCAACATGTTATGGAAAAAGCATAAGGCTTGGAGTTCAACTAGATATGAGTTCAAATCTTTATTCTAAGGCATTTTGAATTGTTTCTTCATTATTCTCCTGCCTTTTATTTTTTGAAACAGAGCTCTGTTGACCCAACTAGAGTATAGTGACATCATCCCAGCTCACAGCAACCTCAAACTCTTAGGTTCAAAAAATTCTACTGCCTCAGCTACCCCAGTAGCTGGGACTACAGGCACTTGCCACTATGCTGGAGATATATATATATATATATACACACACATAGATAGATAGATATAGATATAGATATATTTTTTGGGTAGAGCTAGATTACAGATGTGAACCACTACATGTAGACTCTCCTACTCTAACCTTTTCTCTTGAACATTCTTATATCTGGAAAATAAAACCAAAGACTATCAGAATGGGTTTCTGTGTACAAATACAACTTTTAGTTTTGTGTGTACTGATTGCCTTCATAACATCTATTTTTTTAATGTATTGCTTTTTCTAATTTTCTTTTCTTGACCCTTTCTTTCTATTTTTTTTTTTTTTTAATTAAGGGGATACTTACAACCCAGTGAACCAAATAGCTGCTCCAGGAAATGTTTGAAATAAGGCAGCTCAGTTTGGCAGATTGTTCTATGTCAGCGGGTTATAGGAAGGAGTTTGTAAGGTCCCTATGGGGAAACTGAGATGTTTTACAGCTTTTCCTTTGTTGGGTCTCCATATTGTAGTGTCATTATTTTGTTTCAGTGAATCCCCAGAACAATAGGTACACTCATCTGAAACTATGACTACAAGACACATTCTAAAACCAAACATAAATTACTTTTGGACTCTCCATACTTTTTCTTCCTATGATTTGTGTAGCCAGTGTAGAGTTGCTGGAACTGTGTATTTTAAATCACTTCCTGAATGAAACACATAACAGTTGGGAGAGAGGAAAGGGAATTCCTCATCACTTTACAAATTTTCGTGCTTTCTTTCAGTGCTAGTCACCATATGGGACTCATAGGCATTTAATAAATTTACACTGTAAGGAAACCTCTTTAGTTGTGCTACTCTGTTAGCTTCAGTTCAGCTAAGATAGTGCTTATATTCAGCTAAGATTCCTAGAAACCTGGAGTGCTTACTCACAAGGTTGAGTGCTTTTTATAGGTTCCTCAAATGTAGTAAATCCCAGAGTTAGATAAACATTAACTATAAATACTGACTCTGATGTTGCCTGCATTTAGAAAAGGAACTTGATGAGGGATAGGGACATGTCTTGTTTGGATTTTATTATTTGTGTTTTGGTTAGTACTATTTTCACTGTTTTTTCATTTTCCTTCTGTTGAGTTTGAAGTAGCAATAAAAGTGTCAAATGGAGTTCTTGGAAATTCAGGACTGGAATTTGAGAGAGTGATGAAAGCTAGAGATAGTAGGTTAACTTAAAGGATAAAATAAATCAGATTAAGACTGGGAAACATCTGTTATCACAAGTCAGGTGGGAGCTAAGATCCAGAGCAAAGTGGAGGGGCTATTTTCTTTATATTTGTTTTGTTTATTTGAAAAGGACATTTTTACCCTAACTTAGATGGCCTGAATTAGGTAGTCAAAGCCCAAGTGAGGTGAGAAGGGCATCCACTTAGAAGAGTAGCTTGGCTTGGAGTACTGGAGCTTAAATATTTTGAAGATGGCATCTGGACTTTCATGTGGGTATATAGCCTGCTGTGGGGGTCTGAGCCTAAGCAGGGTAAAGAGGGCATCTATGAGAGGTAATGGCTTAGTTTTGTGAGTCAACCCAACAGGTATGAGGAGACCATCTGTGCAGGGAAACGGGGGGGATGTGGGAGATTGGTTATTTATAGGGGAATTGTTTAAGAAAGTAAAAAAAATTAAAGGAAATAGGATCTGGATTTCTCATTGTCAGTGAAGAAAGGTACAAATATTGGAAGGGTAAAAACTAGATTGAACCCCATCATATTGATTGGAATCAGGTGTCATTAAGAACTTATGATTTTATATATACATGTGTGTGTAAATATTCATATTTAAAAACATATGTGCTGTCAATGTATGTAGATGTATTAGAAAATATATATGAATAAACCAAACAAGAACATACACTGGGGGAAAGAATCTATATTCAATAAATGGTGCTGGGAGAACTGGATATCCACATGTAAAAGACTGAAACTAGACCTGCACCTTTCTCCACTCACAAAAATT
>CAUYON010040830.1:0-25519 GCA_963573935.1 Arctocebus calabarensis
TCTGGAGTGAGAATCATAGCTGAGCCAGGCAGATATTATGTTGCATCAGCCTTCACACTTGCGTTAATATCATTGCCCAAAAAAATTGTATTAAAGGAACAGATAGGCTCTGATGATGAAGATGAGTCCAGTGAACAAACCTTTATGTATTACATCAGTGATGGAGTATATGGATCGTTTAATTGCATCCTTTATGATCATGCTCATGTAAAACCTCTTCTGCAAAAGAGACCTAAACCAGATGAGAAGTATTATTCATCCAGCATATGGGGACCAACATGCGATGGCCTTGACTGGATGGTTGAGCGCTGTGACCTGCCAGAAATGCATGTGGGCATCTTTGAAAATACGGGTGCTTACACTGTAGCTGCTGCTTCTACTTTCAATGGATTCCAGATGCTGACAATCTACTACGTAATGTCAGGACTGACGTGGCAACTTGTGCAGCAAATCCAGAACCCCATCTACCTCCCCGAAGTAGAAGATCAGGATGTTGGCACTCTGCCTGTGTCTTGTGCTTGGGAAAGTGGAATGCAACGTCACCCAGCAACTTGTGCTTCAGCTAGTATTAATGTGTAGATATCATTCTGTAGCTGTTAGCTGCGAGTTTAGCTTGAATTAAGGGATTAATTTAACTTAATTATTGCTAGTTTTGAAATGTCTTTGTAAGAATAGGGTTGGAACAGATGCAGCAATATGTAAGATTAGGAGATGGGGTCACACTTATCTGTGTTCCTATGGAAACTATTTGAATATTTGTTTTGTATGGATTTTTATTCACTTTTCAGACATGCTATGAAAGAGCACCCCTCCGCTGCTCAGCAAGCATTTGTAGCTTGTACAGTGGCAGAATGGGCCAAAAGCTTAGTGTGGTGACCTGTTTTAAGAATAAAGTATCTTGAAATAAAAAAAAAAAAGAAAGAGAGAAAATGTGGATATAATTTACCAAATGGAACTGGCTAAACTGCAGAATTGTGACTCTCTGAAAGACGCATTCAAGTCAAGCAGCCTTCCTAATTTCTATGCATCTCTCCCCTCTGAGACATATCCTAATCTCAGGAACCATGCACTCAAAATGGCAACCATGTTTGGTAGCACTTATATCTGTCAACAGACTTTTTCCAGAATGAAACATCTGAAATCTCCAACCAAATCTAGACTAACTAATGCACACTTGCATCACTTGTTATGACTAGCAGTGACAAATATGGAACCAGACGTTGACCATCTCATTAGCCAAAAGCAGGCCGGCCCATAGTTTCCATTGAAATACTGGTAAGTTTGTTGATTTAACTTTGTTCTTCATTTTAAATATCATATTTGTTCCCGTTTTATTTTTTTACTTCAAAATAAGATATGTGGAATGTGCATAGGAATTTGTTCATAGTTTTTTTTTAAAAAACTATAGTCCGGCCCACCAACAGTCTGAGGGACACTGAACTGGCCCCTGTTTAAAAAGTTTGAGGACCCCTGTTATAGATAATCAGGCTCAAGTTGGTTATAATTTTTATTTTCTGAGTCATCAATTCTACTCTTTACTCCTATCAGTTTGGTACATGCATGCATTTTTTTAATTCTTTGCAGCACTGTCTTACCTCACCCATTCCCCATTTTTTCTTATTCTGTTGTCTTTTCCTGTGAGCCTATGCTCAAATGTCCCCTTCAGGATTTCTCTGACCACTTCATACCCTCACTATACTTTCCTCCTTCTTTGCCTTCATCATGAGTTGTAATTAAATATTTTTTTATTTGTCCATCATCTCCTCCACCAAACTAGAGATTCCATTAGGGCAAGTGCTACATCTATTATAGCTATGTCCTCAGTGTTAAGCAAAATGGCCAGCAAAGAGAAGACGCTTAATAAATATTTACTGAGTATATGCCCTCACCACTCTCGTTTGAATTTCCTTTGGCTTCACCAATATTGTTTTGAGCCAGGGGATCCCAAGGTTTAGTCACGGAAGGGACCTTTTTGCCATATTCGAAGTACAATTTGTAAAATTACATAACTTAATATTTGTCTTTAGATCAATTCACATTTTCTACCTTCAGTTTGTATCTAAGCTTCATCCTAAGCAATGAAATCTGTTAAATAAAAGTGATGTCCTACTTTCAGTTCTCTAAAATACATTAAAATAAACACATAACTGTAAAAAATGTAAATTTCATCCATGAATCACTGTGGGACCACAGATGATAAACGAACACACTTTGGGAAATTCTTTCTAAAGATCTCAGGCTGCCGCATTTCCTCCAGGAGTCCATGCCTTCTTGATTTAGGCTTTGATTCCTTCCCATCTTATTCATTCAACAAGCAAAATATTTGGTGGGTATGATTCATTCTCTTTTGCCTGCCTATGATGCGATGGCACAGTGACAAGGACCGAGGATATCACAGCCAGCAAGGCAGACACCAGCTCTTCTGGATGGGATTTTTAGATGAATTGGGGGGGGAGGAGGGCAATAAACAGATATGCAAGATAATTACAGATTGTGCTTAGAGTGATAACAGAAATAAGCCATGGGGTTTAGAGAGTGATATTGAAAGCTGTGACATTCAAAGACGTGAGTGTGAGAAGGATTGAATGCTGAGAAGAGCCAAAGTAAAGTGATCCCGGCAGAAAGAGCAGCAAAATCCCAGAGACAGAAAGGGGGATGTCTGGGGGGTTGAGAATCTGCTGGTTCATTTGCCGGGTTTCACAAATGTCTTCCAGAACCGAAGTGCGGAGCTGGATCGTTCCATGCCAAAGTCCAGACAAGAATCCGATGTGTTCAGCTGAGGCAGGGCTTGGACATGTGGCTGTGGGCACATCTAAGGCCTGGATATTTAAGCAGCTGACTTTCCAGCGTGATCAGAAGGTCAACCCCTGTGAAGCAACCATTCTTTTTTTTTTTTTTTTTTTTTTTTTCCTTGTGGAGACAGAGTCTCATTTTGTCGCCCTCGGTAGAGTGCCGTGGCGTCACACAGCTCACAGCGACCTCCAACTCCTGGGCCCAGGCGATTCTCTTGCCTCAGCCTACCGGGTAGATGAAACTACAGGCGCTGCCACAACGCCCGGCTATTTTTCTGTTTTGCAGTTCGGCTGAGGCCGGATTTGAACCCGCCACCCTCGGTATATGGGGCCGACGCTCTACTCGATGAGCACAGGCGCCGCCCTCTTGCAACCACTCTTAATGTATTCTTATACAACTATGACTTTGAGGAAACCGATTGGAATCATTGATTATTCTCTCAGAGAGGCAACAGGTCACCTCGGAGGGGCTGGCCGATGCAGACTCCAACAGCTGCAGTTAGATCCTGTCCCACTAGGCGGCACTGTTACGCCACAGGAAATGGGGCAGACTTGCGGAACTCATCCCTGCAAAACCATTAATACCCCTAGGGACTCTGGAGTGTGAGGTTGTAACGCTTAGTGTTATAAAGGAAAATAAACTGACTGACTTACCCAGTCGTTGGCTGGAGAGATTGCAGGAAGCAATCAGCACTGATGGGGACTGGGCTGGTCTTTAGAGTGGACCCGGGAGCAGATGGTGGAGGGTTGGGGGGCTCTGCGGGCAGGAAGGGACATTGGGAGGGAAGGAGAAGGTGCTCAGGCCAGGGAGACTGGCCTGCAACTCTGTCCTAGTGCTGTCATCGTCCAAGACATCATGTGCTTGGTAGCAGGAGACTGAAGGTGTCCCATTCTCAGGGTTTCTGTATTCTCTGTGAAATGTGATGCAAGCTCTTCTGTTGAGAGTGGCAGGAAAGGGCAGGGTGTGATCATTTGCAGAGAAGGCTGAAGGTCTGAAATCGTTGTGCACAGTGAGACAGCCGGTTGGCTAGAGGCATGTGGTGGATTTGCTCCTCAGTGCTGAAGTCCACTTTTGTGTTGGCAGCCAGGTCTGTGGAGTGGAGCCAACTCGTCAGTTTCAGGAGTTCTGCACCCTTTCTCCTGTGGGTGCAGGTGTAAAGAAAAGTCAGTCGGGTGCTAGAGCCCAGTATTGGTCAGGAAACTTCTTGTCCCATGACCTTAGGGATGATCTGTCATCCTGCCTGGAGGTGGTGGCTCCTAAATTTTCTATATGGAGGAAGGAATGGGAGTGGCTCCATCAGAGGAGGGGAAGGCTTGTCTTGGAGTTGCTCTGACTGCTGTTTCATGGTGTTGATGAATTGATTGACTAATGAAGATTATAGGGGACAAAGATCCCCTCAGCCACCACTTGTACAACTGCTCCCAGGTACCATCTTGTTTCCTGATGCTGATGTCACTAAGAAGCATCACAGCAGAGCAAGCTGACTCAGAATTGATGCCAGAAAGTAGAGAGTGGCCAGAAAAAGGCTCACGCTCCCTGTTGCTCTGCCCTTGAGTGAGGACATGATGGGTCCTCCACTGGCTGGGACAGACATCAGAAAAGAGTAAGGGGTTACCGATTAGATTTGGTTATGGACTCAAAGTGGGTGTTGCTAGGGCAACTAGTGAATGGTGATTCTAGTAATTGGGACATGAGGAGATAAGTGGCAAGTCAAGGAAAAATAACTGAAATATGTATGGACAAGGACTGGTCAGAGGATAAAAATGGAGACTAAGAGAGTTGTATTCCCAGAGCCAACAAAAAACCAAGTTTGGACAAACAGAGAGTGAACATTGCCTCACCTGCCACAGGAAGGTGGAACAGACCAGGACTAGAGACGGAGGTGGAATGGAGGGCAGCATAGGAGTGCTGGGAAGGAGCAGAGTCACAGTGGGGGAGGAGCATGGGAAGGGAAGGAAGTGGAGCCCTCCAACTTTATTTCAGGAACTCTGGCTGGGAAGAAGAGGAGACGCACAGGACTGTCACAGGAGAGGGTGAAGGGATAAATGGCATTTTAAAAATGAAAAAAAAAACTTGAATTAAAGGGGAAAAACGAAGTAGAGAAAGAGGAGCCCATGGATGGCTGGTCATGATGCCTGATGGTTTACGTGGGACTCTCACAGGTTTTCCAGCTGAGCCCTCACAGCAGCCAGGTGAAGTCAGCATTAGCATCATCCACACCTTCCAGATAGGAAAACAAATGAAAAAGTCACAAGGCTGGGTAATGGAAAACCTGGAGCTCAAATCCAGGCTTTCTGAGTTCAAATTATCCTCAGTATCCCACCTACCACCAATTATCCGATTACACTTAATGCAATAAATATTTATTAAATCATAATTTATGCTGCTATTCCCAGGGCTGCCTTAAGACTTTGCTACTTGTTCCAAGGACCAGGAGGTCAGCCTCACCATCGAGCCTGCTAGAAATGCAGAATATCAGGCCCCTTCCCTACACCTAATGAATCAGAATCTACATTTCAGCAAGACTCCCCTCCCCAAGTGATTCAAATGCACATTAACATGTGAGAGGCACTGGTACCCATTCCAGGAGAAAGGGAGGGTAGGAGAAGAAACTAAGCCCAGACCTCAAAAGGAACAATATCTGGAGAATTACCACCAGATATTGTTCCCATGGTCAGCCACAGATGGGCGCCTGAGAAATTGAGGGTCCAGTTGCCTGGAAACTTATCAGAGCTGTACATGCAGCAGCAAAAAAAACATTCAACACCCACGGTCACCCTTCCTCCTTCCTGAGCAAGCTTCTTGAGAAGGGAGCTACAGATTCTCACCTTCCCTGTCCTTGCTTCCCGCCCACACCTCAGCCGCTGCAGACACGCTTCCTCCCCCTCACTCCACAGTAGAGTCTCTCTTCTTCCTAAATATCATCAATGGAGACTTTAAAAAATAGCTTTTCATTAGCTAGTTTTTTTAACAACAAAGAATACATGTTTATGACAAAGAGGGAAAAAGAAAAAAAAAGTCCAATGAGGGCAGAACGCTAAAGGTGAAAATAAAGTCCCATTCCACAGTACAATCCATTCCAGATCCTCCAAGGTTGTTCTCTGAAGGTAATCACTGTTAACAATGTATTATGTATCCTTTCAGAAAAACTTTATGTGTATACACACTAACATATGTATGTAAATAGGGACATAATAAACTTACTGTTCTGCAATTTGCTTTTTTCATTTAATAATACATCTTGGATTCCCTGCTGTGTCAATATTTATAAATCCACCTCATTTCTGAACAGCCACATCATAACCTATTATGTGGCCTCATTGCTTATTAAACTAAGTCTCCTACTAACAGACAGATGGGTTGTTTCTGGTCTTTGTTTTTAGTACAGTGTTTCAGTAGTTAGGTTAATGCTAGCTGCATAACAAACAAACCCCAAGAAAAAGTTTATTTCTTGCATGGACCACAGTCAGAGGGGGTTGTTTCCTAATTATAAGTGTCCTTCCTCCTACTTCTTGGACCTGCCCCATTCTAAGGCCCTGAATCCTCTACATCCTTTTCTAGTGGACCAGAAAAGATAGCCAAGAGGACATACCTACTTTGTCACCATACCTTTGGCCTTAGAGGTAGCACACCACCCTTCTACTCATGAGCCAGCTGCTGTGTACCTGCCAGGATATATACGGTGCTAGGAAATGCAGTGCTTGGCTGGCAGCTGCCCTCTAGGAATAGAGGCAGGAATTGTGCAGGTATCTTTGAGGGCCTCCCCCATCTCCACCACAAATGCTGCAATGAACTTCCTTGCATATGGGTTTTTATGCAGTTGGGCAAATAAATTTCTAGAAGTGGAACTGTTGAGTTAAAAGGTATGTGCATTTTACATTTTGATAGATAGATCTAACTGCTGTCCCAAATACTGCATCAATTCACCCACTTGCTGATACTAGGAGAGTACTGTTTTCCCACACTCTTGCTATTACTGTTATAATTTTTTTAAATATACTTTCCAGCCTGATAGATGAACAATATCATCCCATCCTGGTTTTCATTTGTATTTCTTTAATTCTAAGATATTGAATATGTTTTTGTGTGTTTATTTTCCACTCAGAGCTCTTTTCCTATTAACTCTTTTCTCATGCTGTGTTCTTTTCTACTACTGGTTGGTTCTTCTTTACTTACTGATTCACAAGAAGTGTGGGAAAATGTATAAAATAGAAATATGTATTAAAAATATAAGAAATTGGTTCTTTGTGTCTACAGTGTACATGCTGCAAATATTTTTTCCAGTCAGTCACTTTCCTTCTATTTTATTTGTGGTATTTTTCCATCCCACAAACTTACATTTTTTTACATAATCTAACTTTTCAATCTTTTCCTTTATGATTTTTGTCTCATGCCTAGAAAGGCTGTCCTCATGCCAAGATTCATTTTTATATTCTCACGTTTTCTTCTAGTGAGAGAGTCACACTTGAATCCACATTCTGCACACTGGCTGTGTTGCTTTGGTAATTTACTTTAGTTCTCTGTGTCCTAATTTCCTCAGTTTGAAAACTGGAATAATGCGAGTGTCTGCTTCATGGGGTTATTGTGAAGATTGAGTGAGATGATTCATACACAAGGCTTAGAACAGCATCTGGCCCACTGTCACTGAACAACAAATGTGAGCTATTATCTTGTTTATGTCCAGAGTGTCACTGGCCATGGATGTGGCTGACGAGTCTGCTGGGCACTCATTTCTTAAAGTGAGCAAGGGATGGCTCTCAAACTCAGCTCTCTTTGATTCTAAATCCATATCTAGCCATTAAAATAGCCCACTATCTTCTATATGGATGTGTCATGCTAGGAGGATCCCTTTGTGTTCTTTACCTGTGACTCTTAGAATAGATTCCACAATGCACAGGGGATAGGTAAGAGAATAGGCTTGACTGGGGTCACTTGCAAGCCAACAGTCGTAATAGAATAAGCAGAAGGACACGCTACCTTGTCATCTCACCTGCTCACTGAAGGGCCTGCCAGGGCCTGGGTCATCTAGGTCTATGCCCCGGGAAGGGCTCGCCCCCACACCTCCAACAACTTCCCTTCTTACAGGGCAGAGATGAGAGCAGCTTTGTCAGAACATAATCAAACAACGGATTGATTGAATTTTGCAAGACATGTGGGAAAGCCAACACCTGGGGACCTTGAAGACCTGTGGAAAACAAACTTAGGCATAGATAACCCCAGAAGGAGGCAGCTTCCAGTTCCTGTGGGAAGCCAAGTTCAACTGCAGCCTCTCACACTGAGGAAAAGGGACCCTGCTCCCTCTAACCTCGGTTGGTCCACAAAACTGCTAACTCCGTAAAGAAAGAAACTATACCTCATTTACTTTTGTGCCCCTGGCATATAGTTTGTGATCAATAAACACTTGACTCTTGAGTGAATACATGACTGCCTACCAGGATCAGGACTAGGCATCATAGAGATGTCACAGTCATGATCCCTGCCTTTGGGGACCTTACATTCAAACATTGTGTCAAAAGTGGCTTATGGCTATAGCAGGGTTTTAAAAAAAAAAAAACCCAACTCTTGCAGGAACGGGGGATACTAAGGGCAGTAATGGAGGGCTTTACGGTGGAGGTGATGATGAGCTGAGAGTCAAACAGGCTAAGGAGGGCTTCATGCAAAGGGCACAACACCTCAAAGTTCCCTTAACATGAAAACTATAGTTTTTGAGGGTAGTGCAGACTGGACTTTCAATAGTTTAGTACAGCCAGAGCCCAGGAGTGGCCATGGTAGAATCAGGACAAGCCACAGAAATCCTGGTAAGGACTTTATCCTGTGAGCATGAAGAATGGTTGCTGTAGTTTAAGGTGGGATGTAGTGTTTTGCTCTTAGGTCACATAAGTGTAAGGGTGTGGGGCTGTGGACTTGGAAGTAAGTGGTCCCACCATTACTACCAAGAGGCAACTCACGTCCACAGTCAGCCAGCTGAAAATAAACGGCCACAGGTGCTGCGCCTGCCGTTTGGCTCAGCGCAAGGAGTTTAGCAGGTTTCGTTTTAAGAACCAGTTTCTTGGTTTTAAGAACCAGTTTCTTGCAATACGGCCTTTTCCTTCCTCTTCCGCTCCTAATTATCCCTCCGGAGACTGCAATGATTTTCAAAGAGCCTGGTTGCCCAGTTAGGAGCTAATAAATCACCACGGTCCCCCAGGCAGCCGGGCCTTCCAGAACACATACAAAGGGTGTACAAATTTAGCAGAAAATGAAATCTTCCTGAGAATCCTATCAGTAATAATCAGTGGTGTGCCAGCTCTGTAAGTTTCCAACGACAGCCCAGCATCGACTGGGCCCCCATATGCTGACACGTGTCCCTGTGTGGACAGCGGGGCCCAGGGATTTATTTCTGCTCCCGTGGGCATCCCAGTATGGGTCAAAAATTAAATTTCCAGAGAGCCTCAGGATGATAAGAGTGTTTGGATTCTTTTTCTGATAGGGGGTACCAGAAGTTTATGACTTTTTTCCCTTAGAGTAATAGAATATGGACTTCTCCAATGTAGGACAGAGGGACACCCCCCACAGGTACAAACAATATGATTCTGCCTCGTTGGTCTCAGATGATAGCCTTATCTTTATTTTTTCCCGTAAGCAAGTATTTTCTGAGCCCCTACTAAATGCCAGCCCTTGTCTAGATACAGAGAATACAGCTATGAATTTATACTCTACAGTGGGGTGGAGCGGGGGAGACTGGGGACAGGAAGCTCACAAATAAACATATAATGTATTAGACAGTAATGAGTATGATCATGTACTTAGGAGGGTACCTTTGATTAAGGTTGTACTTCCCAAATTTCTCTGATTATAAAAATAATGGCGGGAGCTTGTTTGCAATGTAGGTTTGTGGACTGCACCCCAAGCCCATTGAAATCAGAACATGTGGAGAAGGGGCCTGGGAATACTGCCCCAGGTAATACCCATGAGCACCCATATTAAAGGACCTGGCTGAAGGGAGGGCCACTGGTAGCCCACTGGAATCATCTGGGGAGCTTCAAAATTGCAGGTACCTGGACCCCGTGCCCAGAGTTTTGGCTTTAATTAGTCTGGCACAGGACCCAGGTATTTGCATTGCTCCACTGATAACTTCTGAGGACTCAAGGGCCACTTCTCAATCTGCATCTATTTCTGACACTGCATCTTTTATCCATGTACTGAGCACCTATGATGTACCTGGTGTTGTGCCAGGAAGGCAAAAATGAACAAGGAACATGTCGAAGCCCTGATGCTCTGTTGATATAAATGGACGCATAACTAACGATTCCCACGCAATGGGGTGAGGGTGCTAGCAGGTGGACCTACAAAGATCAGAAAGAAACAGTCACAGAGCGCATATGTGATTTGGATTTGGGCTTGGAAATATGACTAGGCATTCACCAGGGTGAAGGATGCAAGAAAGATAATCTGTAGTCTTGGAAAACAAAACTAAAACACTCGGCAAGTGTACAGCACACGTGAAGGAGCTGAGTGTGTTCGGGAGTGGGTTTTGTGCTCAACGTGGCATGAGCATCAGGTTACCAGGAAGTGGCACGAGATTAATTCTGGAAAGATAGGTGGGGGCCGCGAGTCCCCAAGCCAGGGAACATGGGCTTTATACAAATGAATCACTAATGGTTGACATGATTGGTTTTGCTCTAGAAAGTTTAGAATTTATGATTGGATTTCTTGGGGGACACAGGAAGCGGGACAGATTGAAAGGGAGAGTGAGTAGGAGTAGGGAGGTCAGAGAGAAATCCCTCGTCTGAGGTGGAGTTGACAAGGGCCTGCAGTGGGCTGGGTGAGGAGGGGAGCACTTCAGAAGGTTGCGAAAATGAAACTTATAAGAGTGGAAGACATTAGACGTGGGGAAGAATCGAGAACGATTTTGAGGGTTTTCTGTCTTCATGGTCATATTTGTAAAAACAGGCAAAAGAGGAATAGGTTTGGGGAGGAGAAAGGTGCATTGAGTTGTTGAGGGGGGTATCCAGGGCATAGACCAGTGGGCTTGCCATTTACAAACACAGAAAAGTTTTACATTGGAGCTACAGTTACAGATTTGTGAGACAACATCTCTCAGGCGATGATTACAGGCAGAGGAAGAATTGAGGTCATCCACAAGGATCATGTTGAATGAGAAAGTGGGAGCCAGACCACTGGGAAGATCCAGTGGGAGAGAACTGGGAATTTTAAAAGGGATGAGGGTGTCTAACTGGTTAGGACAGGTTGTCAACTTCATTTAAACCTCAAAATTATTGATGGAGACCTTGCCCATGCCATTGATTTAGGTAGGTTCTCAAGATACAAGACATACCCTGCCCTGGCCTCATGGAGTTTATAATCGAGTGGGGAAACCATAAATAACTCCCATAGGAAAAAGAAATAGCCAGTAAATTCTGAAAGATAGGTTAAGATTCTTGGATTGCAAACAACAGAAACCAATTCTGATTAACTTAAAGTAGTAATAATTTATTGTGACATTATGGAGTAACTCACAGAATCCAGACAAAAGTGGAAGAACCAGAAAGTCATAGGGACTTGGTAACAGAAACTGATGGGGCAAGATCTCTTCCAGTTTCCCACGTCTGATTGGAAGAGCTCCATTTTCAGTCTTTATGTCACATTTTTGTCTTTATAACACAAGTGGTACTTCAGGCCGAACTTTCTTTCTTTCTTTCTTTCTTTTTGAGACAGTCTCACACTATCGCTCTCAGTAGAGTGCCATGGTGTCATAGTTCACAGCAACCTCCAACTCCTAGGCTTAGGCGATTCTCTTGGCTCAGCCTCCCAAATAGCTGTGCCATATAGGCACCTGCCACAACACCCAGCTATTTTTTGTTGCAGTTTGGCCAGGACCGGGTTTGAACCCGTCACCCTCGCGTATATGGGGCCAGCTCCCTACCCACTGAGCCACAGGTGCTGCCCAGGCCTAACTTTCAGCATGTACCCACCACCTTGATCCACGAAGATTTTGTCCAAAGCAGAAGCAATAGTTCCCCCCCCCCAAAAAAAAATCCAGGATCTGTTACCAGATGTAGAGGAAATTATTCCAGAGCAAGTTAAAATAACAGATGGGAAGTCCAAACAGTGAGTGTTAGGTTATTCTTTCAGTCATTTTTGCAGAGCTTCATAAAAAAAGGAAGAAGGCAGAAGTTTAAGAGGGTTGCAGGGTGAGAGAAAGGTTCAGCTGATTGTTAGCAGCTGGAAATAAGCAAAATTTAAGCAGCGATGTAAGGAAGTAAGATGAGCCTCAAGGCAACATCTAATGCCTCCACACACACAATGTGCACAGAGCATGAGGTATAAAACACAGTCCCCTTGCATGTTATCATCACGCAGGCCTCAAGTACTCTATCCCAGTGATCTAAGGAGAGGCAGATAGTGAGCAAGGGTGTTCTGGGGGGAACAGAGAAAATATGAAGTATATAGGAGCCTTTTGACTCATGGTGTGACTACAGTGATATTGTTTACAATCGTGTTCTTATATCTTCCTTTGTCATTTGGTTTTGCAACCGATATGCCAATTAGGAAATATTAATAGAAGGGTGGAATAAAGTGCATAGACAAGGGAATGATGTAATGCTCTGGAGAAGATTGGAATCGGTCAGCATTTTCCAAATGGGTAACAAAGAGAGATGTTAATTGGTGCTTCTGGCAAAAGTTCCTAGCTCCATATTCAAATAAGCTCAGAAAATGTTGCATCCTCGATTTCTGTCTTGAATATTCATTAGCGTATATTTCAAAGGATATTTGAAGAATATTTCAAAGAAATCTGTTTAATGGCTCACCAACTCAACTTTTTGTGTTGTCCCATAGAGTTTAGAAAGAGTTTAAATGCCCTCATTACATTTGTGTAATTTCATCTACTCTCGTCATAAAGGTTAGTACCTCATCACATTGTGTGCCCGGTTCATAATGTGATACAGCCTAGACTTCCAACAAACCTGCCGAAGACTTCTATTCAAGTGCCTACTCATAATGATATCATCTAAAAAATATTGCTCTACTCAACACTAATAAGCACTATTTAAACTTTCAAACCACAAGGGTCCACGTAGACTTTGGGCCTGAAAACAAGTTATCAGTTGTGTCAGCTTAGTGGCACAGACTTAAAGTTTCAAGGAGTTAATGGGTGGGTCTTCAGAGAAGGCAGTAGGGGAAGGGACCTGAGAACAGGCATACCTGCATACCCTCTTCTCTGAGGATAGCAGGAAGAGCTCAGGATGGGTGTGAATAATGGCCAATTTCAAGAAGTAGGGGAGGAGCCTCCATCTTACGCCTTTCTATGTCATGGGAGACTAGCTGCATGTTATGGTAGGTGAAAAAGTAGAGTTGGGAGTTTCTGATGAGAATTGGGAACACGTACTATGGAAAATGATAGGAAGGGCCTATAAAGACAAATATAAGACTAGGGGGCAGTAGTGAGGGTTCAACTAAAACTGGAATTAATGAATATATAAAAGATCCGCTTACTGTAGGAGCCAGCAATTTTCTCCACTGCTATTTGGCAACCTCGAGACAGAAGTGGAAAGGATGAAAAGGCCAGAATTGGCCTGATGAAGATGATAACAATGACGATAATGATGATGATGCTATTGCAATGATTGTTCATTGGGTCTGGGGGAAGGCAGGGAAGAAAGTGAGATCAAAGGCTCCTAGACAGAGCTGAAGGCAGGTGTAATGAGTTTGAGACCGCAATGAGGTTGAAACTACAAATAAGGTTGTAGTTTCCTGTGGCTGCTGTAACAAACTACCCCAAACTGGGGGGCTTAAAATAGAAATTTATTTTTTCACAGTTCTGGAGACCAGAGTCTGAGACCAAATGTTCAGCAGAGTTGGTTCCTTCTGGATGAGGAATCTGCTCTGGTGAGGAATCTGCTCCGTGACTTCTGGAGGCTGCTGGTGGCATCCTTGTTTTTCGTGGCTTATCTTACTTTAAACCCCCCCCCAATCTAGATTGATTTCATCAGTAGGTCCTTAATTTAATTAAATCTGCAAAGATGTTTTTCCCAAATCTGATCCCATTCAAAGGTTCTGGGTGGAAGTATATTTTGGAAGGTCACCATTCAATCCACTACGTAGTCCTAGAGTGAGATTTCTGAGTTAACCATTTCAGAGTTAGGACAATTTCAATGATAATACCCTAAGTATGGCCATGAGGAAGACGAGGTGAAGCGAAGAGAAAATGGAGCTACTTGGAGTAGTGAAAGTCAAAGAACTGTGAGGACAGGTTATTGGAGGAGATGGTGATATGAGCTGGGAAACAGACTAGGAGCCGAGGGTCGATCTTCCAAAGGAATGTGAGGATGAATGCTTTGGGGGTTGGTAAGTCAGTGTCAGGACTGGAGAAAGAATGATTGGGGATGATCTCAACTTTGCCTTCCTCCCGGAATCATTTGAGAAGCTTTAGAAAAGCACAAACCCCCAAATATTTGTAATTGGTTGGCCTAGGACAGAGCCCAGACATTGTATTTCAAAAAGGAAGAAAGAAAAAAACTTATCGAGTAGTTGTAATGTGCAAGCAGGATTAAGAAAAATGAGTTTAAGGGCAAAATATGACCTTCATCAAGAAATAGTGACTGGGAACCAGGTGTTCTCCTCCATCAAAGCCTGAAAGAGACATATCTGGGAAGGACACTTCAGAGCTTCCTTCCCTCATCCCTTAAAACCTCAAGCAGAGCCAGGAAATTAGAAAAAAAAACAAGAAAGAGAAGGGTTGCACTGCCTGGCTTCTGACTAAGGTCTCAACCAGTCTGGAGTTCTGTTCTTGAAGCCTACACAAAACATGTATTTCAGATGTTTTTTGGCAGAAGAAGACATCAGAACCCATATCTAAAACAGTTGCTATTCCTACAAAACAAGCCTTTTTCACCCCAAAAAAGATTTTCTTAATATAATTGGAGAAATATCTTTTGCCAGAACAATATTCAGTGCCTTACTTTTAATTTTTTTGCATATGTAATAAACGCATTTTTAAACAGTTCAAGCAGTATAAAAGATTACACAGTAAAAAGCAATTCCCATTTATTCCTCATCTCCCAGTTCTGCACCCACCTCCAGTTCCCTCCCTAGAAGCAACTGCTTTTACTGGTTCCCTGCTGTCCTTCCCACAATAGGCATGCTATCCCTTGCTTCGTTTTCATTTAACACCTATGTGTTGGAAATTATTCCAGATCAACACATGCAGATCTGCTGACCTGTTAATGTGTTAATGAGCGTTCCCAGAATTTATTTAACCCATACTGCTGGACTTCTAGGTTGGTTCTGATCTCAAAGCAAAACGGTTAACAATTTAAATAAAATAAAAATAACTAGATTTAAGGTGCGTACCTCCCGTGGTGGAAGGCTCACCTGTGTGTGGGAGGGCAGAGGGCTGTTCAACAGGTCGCAAGCGGAGTGAGCCCGAGCGCGGGTGCATGAGTCCCAGGTCACCAGGGAACCCTGTCTGACGATGTCTTGCTTCTGCCCTCAGGAGCCTGATGCCCAGGACCCTGGAGAGCCAGATCACACTGGAGAAGACTCCCAGCTACTTCGTAACTCAGGAGGCCCCTCGAAGGATCTTCAACATGTCACGAGACACCAAGCTGATCGTGGTGGTGCGCAACCCCGTGACGCGCGCCATCTCCGACTACACCCAGACGTTGTCCAAGAAGCCTGACATCCCCACCTTCGAGGGCCTGTCCTTCCGCAACCGCAGCCTGGGCCTGGTGGACGCGTCGTGGAACGCCATCCGCATCGGCATGTACGTGCTGCACCTGGAGAGCTGGCTGCGCTACTTCCCGCTGGCCCAGATCCACTTCGTCAGCGGAGAGCGGCTCATCACGGACCCCGCCGGCGAGATGGGCCGGGTCCAGGACTTCCTGGGCATCAAGAGATTCATCACAGACAAGCACTTCTACTTCAACAAGACCAAAGGCTTCCCTTGCTTGAAAAAGACACAGTCGAGCCTCCTGCCTCGATGCCTGGGCAAATCCAAAGGGAGAACTCACGTGCAGATCGATCCCGAGGTGATAGACCAGCTCCGGGAATTTTATAGACCTTATAATATTAAATTTTATGAAACCGTTGGGCAGGACTTCAGGTGGGAATAAGTTTCCCAGAGGCAAAGGCTCTTCTTCCTCTGGTCCTTGAGGTTTGCTCTCAGAGCTCTTTCCCCCATTAGCTGAGATTCCAGCCCCCACTCCCATCATCTTGACACCCAGAAGCCCAACTAACACCAAGAGACCAGGGGGTCCCTGCCTCCAGCTCTCACCAGTCTTTCCAGGCAAAGTCAATCTGCTTCTGGCTCATCTAGTCAATTCCAGAATGGTTATCCCTTCGGCCTATAAAGTTCCTTGGGGAACTGCATTAAAAAGAGTGGTTCTTCCAGTGAGATTTATAGTGGTGATGGTTCTGTTGCTATGAACACAGCAGTGGGCCTCTGTCGCTGCCCACCCAGGAGTGACCTTTTTTATTCCCAGTGGCATGTACCTTCCCTCTGAGCTTTTCCCCCCAAGGGGGTGGCAGGAGAGATCATCCTCAGTCCTCCTCAGAATTTATCAACTCATGAGATCCCAACGCTGGCAGCGGCCCCTGGCCACTCCTGGAAGACAGACCCTTTGATGACGAAATAAACCTTCAGAGCCTGTGGTCTCAACTGTACTTGAAGGATACTGTCTCTGAAACCACATCGTGACTCTTCCTGCTCCCTGTGGACAAAAGCACATAACTCTGCTGTTACGGGTACTTAGCTCACATGAGCTTTCGTGTTCAGCATGCGACGGAATCATGCTTGTCCATGTGAAATAAATATGGCTCTCTTGTGTCCTTAACGCTGGGCTTTTTCTCTGTAAGCCAGGCCTGCCCCAGGGTTCGTTCATTCAGCTCCTGCCAGTGGAGAAGGGCTGGGGGAGAGGGAGTAGGGGAGGGGCAGGAAGGGGGCAGAGGCTGCATTGGAAGGGGCGAGATGGTGGAGATGGGGAAGGACGTTCTTGCTGGCAGGAGCTGAGCAGCAAGACCATGTGAGATCTGTGGGGACATCCTCTCTCTGAAACCTAAGTCTGTAACAGTTCTCTGTTTAGAAATTTTAGAGCAGATGACCCAAACCGAAGGTCCAAGAGTTGATGGGACATCAGATAACATTTTGCTTGGCTACCATGATATTTTGGAATAACTGCCAACAGTTAAAAACCTGGGAGCATTCATAAGAGAATATGGATTTTCAACTTATTATTTTTTAGAAAATGGTAACAGTGACTGCACTGAGGCTGCGCCCCAGCACCACAGCAGTTGGCTACTGCCTTTGGATGAGGCTTTCTACCTGTTTTCTAGCCCCTACCCAGCTCGACATCATTTGCCTGGCCCCTGTAGGCTTTTAAGGTCCCAGCCCTGCCCTGACTGTGTCCCGTAACCTCAGATAAAGTCCCAGTCCTTCAGCACAGCGCCTGAGAGGACACCAACTTACACTTTCTGTCTCATCTTCTCCTCCTCCTCCCTCACTCTCTGCGCCAACCTTACAGAATGACATGCCTTTTCTTGACTCTTTTAACTCTCTGTGCCTCTAGCCATACTGTTTTCTTAGCCTGGAATGTGTTCCTCCACCCAGCATCTCCAGCTAATGGAAAACCACCCAGTAAGACTTCACTCAAGGGTCACTTGCTTGATATTTGCGAAGCCTTCCTCAGCTAAGCGGAGTTATCTGCTCCTTCTTCTGCATCTGCTTGGTAGCTTGTACGTAATTCAATTACAGCTTTTATCACACTAGATTATAACTACTCATGTAAATGTTTACCTCCACTACAGACCACGAACTCCTCAAGAGTCAAGGCTGTGGCTTGCAAACACATAGTAGGCACACAGCAAATGATGGACGGGTGGATGGGGGAGTTGGATGGATGTTGGAGGCTGGGGGTCATGGACAAGGATGTGCCAAAGACCTGCATTTCTGGGACACACTTTTCTGATGGCACTGCAGTACCCAGAGGAGAACAGGAGGATGGCTAAAATTCCAGGGGCCTCTTCGCCTTTGTCTTCTCTGTCAGACATGGTAGAAATTCCCTGAAAATCAGGTCTCAGTTATGAACATAGAAGACACAAAAGTCTAAGACATTAGCTCTGTGTCTTGGCCCACCTTCCTGACCCAGGCATCTTATGGGGTATCAAATGACCAGGCCTGTGGCCCCAAGAAATTAGTCTTGTGGGTCTGCTCCTCCATGCTTGCCCTGTGGGTCTGGAGAAGTGACATGGAGGACAGTATGAGCTGTTTCTGCCTTAAATCTAGTGACCAGAAGAAGGGTAGATTAAATGTGGACATTAATAAATTGCACTTATACATTCCCCATCCACAATTATTTCGTGTCCTGTGATTCTGAGTCATGTAGTGGCTAAAGCTATATCCAAAGAAAGACTCACATTGGGACACAAAGGAATCACCCAAGAAAAAGTCAGTGAAATTTGCTTGTTTATTCTGATTGGGAAGAGTCCATTTAGAATTGACAAAAACTATGAATTTTGTGTGCAGAGGTGCAGCTTTGTTCTTTTGCATTGCAAGCATTGTCAGACTGCCAGGACTAAGTACACTCCAAGTATTAATGAATAGGTATGAGTCTCTTATAATTAGCATATCAATCATTGTATGCAAATAAAAGATGCTAAAGTAACTTGAAAACCACAGTTTAAATGAGTGGAATCTGGAGTACATGAATCTGTTCAGCAAACTCTGATTTTTAATCTAGTGCAAATGTACCCTTTACCCAGGCAGCCCCAGGGCAGATTTGCAGAAGTTCCAAATTAGTGTGGTTTAAATAGATGAAGTTTGACTATTCAATCTGAGCTAAATAAGGCTATTCAGAGTGTGTGTGTGTGTGTGTTTAGGTTGCTAAAACAGAGACCCAAAATAGCAGTGCCTTAAAAAATTGAAGCAGGTTTGTCTGTCACTAACACCTAAAGTATATGTCTATTTCGTGAAAACAGTAACTGGGGATTCTAAAATGCTAGTGCCCACAATTCAAGTTGGTTCACCCATGTCTGTATTCCACTCAGTAAGAAGTGGGTATAGAAAAAATTAAAGACCCCACCTCTTCCAAAAGAGAGCAAACAGAGGTTGCTGATGCAGAGCTTGCTGTAGCAAGAAGTCCTGCACTTGGCAGAGACTCAAAAGCAGGCAGAGGGTTGAGTGGGGAAGCATTAGAATGGAAAACAGAGAAGGCTGCAAGTGTGCCCTGATGGGAGGCTGTTGGCACAGGGGGCTGGAGGCTGGCTCATTGGGAGTGAGGTATCTTATGTGATTGGTTTGCAGGCATATGTGACTTTCCCAAGGTGGCCCTGAGTTGAAACAAAACATAGGGAAGCTGACAGTAATTAACCAAGTCCTGCCCATTCTGGGTCAGTTGCTACAGAGTTTGCCAAAGAGGCTGCGGGTCAGAATTCTATTGCCTTTGAACGTTGGTGTATTTATGCTCTCAGGAGCAAAAGGGGGCATGGGAAGAACATGCTTCTTCCCTCTAAGGTTGCAACATCATTTCTACTCACAATTTCCTCATATTGTGAATGGTGCTGGCAGGGCTGTGTAAAGACACGATTACCACATTCCTCGCATCACCATGGGTAGAACTCAGTCACCTTGGTCACATTTAGATGCAAGGGAAGCTGGAAAAGGTGCTCTTCAATTATGGTGGTACTGTACTCAGGAAAAAAGAAAGGTAGGATATTCTCCTATAAAAAGAAGGGAAAACATACACTGGAGGACACCCAGCTGTCTTGGCCACGAGCCTGATCTATATAGCAGAGCTCCCAGGGTCTGGTTCTCTCTGAGGCCTGTTCCTCCATATTAAGAATGAGTGGATTAAGTCACAGCCCAGGATCAAGTGGCTCAGTCTAAACTGGCTTAGTCTTAATTCTGGGCTCCAAATTCCCTGGCTAAATAAAACCCATACCCATGGCCCCCAGGGTAAGGTGATCATTCACTCTGGTTTTCCTCGAACAGACCTGGTTTATACTTGTTGTCCTGGAGTAATAATCAACATTGCCCCTTCCACTCCCAATAATGCCCAGTCTGTATGGTAAATTCCCGGGTGTCTTTGGTGTCCATATGTCAAAAGTATCTCTATATGCTGCTCCTCGTGGCCTAATCTTCTCCTTGGTTATCCTTCTTTGGTTCTGATCATTGTCCATGCCTCTTACTCTGATCTGACCCTGAACTCCAATAACAGCTCATTCCTCCTAAAGGTCTAATCCTCAAGATTTCACAACCAACTCCATCTCATCATTTAATCCTCAGCTCAAGTATTTACCTAGAGTTGCCTTCTCTTTCTCGCTCAGTCTTACAATTCTGTTTTCCTCCTATTATATCACTTGATACTTATATAATAGTTTTCTTGTTTGATATCTGTCTCTTTGTGGATCTGGACACTCCCTGAAAGCAGAGACTATGTCCTCTTCTTCAGCACAGTACCTGCCATATAGTAGATACTTAATAACCATTTGTGTAAATGAATGAATTACTGGAGGGCTCTACTCTGAATGCTTGCTGTTGACTATTGCTTAACTCTAAGAATAGACCTGTTCCTAGGCTCCATCCTCTGCTTGGAATCTCTCAGATCTTTTGAGATCATCATTGCTATCATTAGGTTTTGTGAGAGTTAGGAAAAGGCACGCCTTCTTGGCAGATAAATGAGAAAAGGGTGCCACTTTGAGGTGGACACAGCCATGTAGGCACACAGCATAGTGAAGGTAGTGCAGACTGGATGTCAGCCGCCACCCTGCCCACCCCCAACCCTCAGCAGGTGTCTTTGTGTAGGGCACAAACCATAAGGTAATGCACTGCAGCCCTGATTGCTATTTGTTGGGATTCTCTGGCACTAAATGGCCCTGAAATTAGCACTGAGATGTTTCTACCTCCAGACATCCAAGACTCCTTCCATTTTTCTAAGTCCCTACCCTGTATGTGAGGGGCAGTGATGGAAGGCGCATTGGTTTGAATGTTTGGACTCTCCAAAAGTCCTGCTGGAACTTATCCCTGAAAGTAACAGTATGAAGAGGTGGAGCTTTGAGGAGGGGATTAGGCCAGGAGGGCTCCGCCTTCACAGATAAGATTAGTGCCCTGTATAAGGGCTCCAGGGGGTGGGTTCAGCCCCCCTTTTCTCCTCCATTCTTCCATCATGTGTGGACCCAGCATCTGAGGCACTGTCTTGGAAGCAGAGACCAGGCTTTCCCCAGACACCAACCCTACTAGAGCCTTGCTCTTCGACTTCCTGCCTCCCACTGTGAGAAATAAATTTGTATTGTTTGTAAATTATCCAGTCTGTAGTACTTTTGCTGTAGCAGCTCAAATAGACTAAGACAGAGGATACTCTTTCCCAAGCGGCCTGAGGTGATCTGTGAAAATGGTTTGCTATTCACTTGATCCAGAAAACCCCACAAAGTCATGCAAGTCAAGAGGCTCAAATCTTCGTGTTCACTTTAAGAATACGCGTGAAACTGCCCAGGCCATCAAGGGTATGCATATGTGAAAAGCCACTAAGTATCTGAAGGATGTAACCTTAAAGAAACAATGTGTACCATTCTGACATTACAATGGTGGAGTTGGTAGGGGTGCCCAGGCCAAAAGTGGGGCTGGACACAGGGTCGGTGGTCCAAAAAGAGTGCTGAATTTTTGCTGCATATGCTTAAAAATGCAGAGAGTAATGCTGAACTTAAAGGTTTAGATGTAGATTCTCTGGTCATTGAGCATACCCAAGTGAACAAAGCACCTAAGATGTGTCACCGAACTTACAGAGCTCATGGTCGCATTAACCCATCCATGAGCTCCCCCTGCCACATCAAGATGATCCTTACTGAAGAGGAACAGATTGTTCCCAAACCAGAAGAAGAGGTGGCACAGAAGAAAAAGATATCCCAGAAGAAACTGAAGAAACAAAAATTTATGGCACGGGAATAAATGCAACATAAAAAAAAATGCAAATAACAGTAAAAAAAAAAAAAAAGAGGATAAAACTGGCAGCGTAGGATTGAAGGGATTTCTCAAGGTTATTTCGCTCGCATGCCTTTGTCATCTGACTTGACTTTAGAACCGCATCTATGAGTAAGATGTGACACCAGTTTATTTCTCCCCCCACCTCCATTTGGCATCCACATGTCCCATGCGTGTGCACATGTGTGCGCGCGCACACACACGCACACGCACGCACACACAGACTGCAGGAGAAGGAACCAGACTGTGAACGAAGCCAGTACAGAGAAATGCCAGATGGACAGAAAGGCTTCCAGCGGCTGCCTAATTCTTACATCAGCCTTCCCACTCTTGGCACTGGGGGCACGTGGTCTGTGCCCCTTCCTCACTCGGCTGTGTCGGAGGGAAATGCGCCCCGTGAGCCTGTGCGCGGTGCATGTTGATTTCACTCCCACGCGCCTTGAAGAACTAGAGATAAGTCTGTGTGACTGACGGCGTGTGGCCGATCCACCTCTGACCAGAACATGACTGACCACACGTGACGACTTAGATCGTGCTGACTGACACGTTCTTCATGGACATGGCTCAGCCCGACACGCTTCTCCCGGCGCTTACCTGACGAGAACCAGTCAATGGACATATGCTCAACCTGGCCGTGGGGCTGGCACCTGGCCATCTGTGAATGGACTTGCTATCCTGCCTCAGGCTTCTGGGAAGGGACACCGTTCCTCTCAAGGCCGAGAGAAGGATGTATTTGACCACAACTGTGCTCCAGCCCCAGACCTGGCTGACCGTCTGTCCTGGTCATTTGACTACATCGGAGATCAGCATAGGCTCTGCAGTTCACTATAGCCAGATGAATCTGGTGCTCATGGGGTTCAGTTGTAGCCTCCTTACAGTGGCTTTAAGGGCAATTCATGTCACCTTCACAGTGCTAATCCCTCTTCCCAGAGGCTGCAGCCTTTCAGAGCCCTTGGGCAGAGGCCTAGCCCAGGGAGTCTGCATAACTTGGAAAAGCAAAGGTAAAACAGTACAGGTATTTCTTGGGACATGGAGTTACTTTATACCTGACTTCCATCTTCCTCCTGCCTTTGAATAATAATAACATGACTGTACACTGGCTTAAGGGAATCAAGTTCTTTTATATACTTCATATCATTTTCTCTCTGAGTAATAAGATTTTTTAAAATTGCAGAATATCAGGAGGTATATATGTTAAATTTACATACTCTGTTTTTGTACAGAATTGAAGTTATTAAGTTTGCCCTTCACCCAGACACTGTGCACTGAGTGTGAGTTTCACCAGCCCTTCACCCACCTTCCCCCAGCTTGATTTTCATTGAGATTTACTTCACATGCATACTTAAATGTTAATTGATAACTGAAATTTTTATTCCCATTTTGCAGAGAGAAGGAATTGAGGCCCAGAGATTTTTATTAAAGGGAATTCTCTGAGGTTACACAGGCAGGACTCGAATCTATAACTTCTAATTCTAAATTCCTTATTGTGAGGAGGAAAAGACTTGAGCTGCGACTCTAAAGTTTTAATTGTCTTTTAAAAAGAACTTGCCATCAACAAAGTTTGTTAGACCTGAGAATAGAGAACAGATACACATTGTCTTTTTTGCTGGCATTCATTAAGTGCAGTATATTATTATCTGAGAATTAAGAAATTGGACACAAATGTTGGGATTTTCTTTCTTTGATTCTTTCTTTCTTTCCTGTGTGTGTGTGTGTGTGAGTGTGTTGTGTGGCAACAGGACAAGCAGAGAGTGGGGATTTGACCAAGGCTGCTCTCCAAGACTAAGCTGATATTTGGGGAATGGAATTGCTACTGGGGTCAACACAAAATTCCACATAGATCAAGAGGAAGGTAGAATCATACCAAGAAATAATGAGAAAAGTTCTATGGGGATTGAGCTCAGAAGTAGCTCTGAGTTTCCTAATGGTCAAGGCAAAGAGGAAAATTGGTGAGTAACAGGCCTCATGTAGTCTTAGGATGGGTCTTTGAAGAAGGGAGAATCAATTTCTTGAGGGAGATCTTTTCATGAGAGATGCTGGTCAACAGAATTTATCCTCCACGATTACTTTTACAGAATATTCTGGGATAATCCAGATATTGCTACTGGTTATATAAAATAATGATAAGTATGAATTAATAAGAATATGAAATAATAGTTCTATGAAGGTGTTTCTATGGGGGATCAAAGTCCTATAGTCCAAGAGTTACAAATTATAGGTGGGCCAGACTGATAGAGAGATAAAGCTATAGAATTATGAGAACTGAAGAAGAATTATCTTGTCCCTCCAAGGACTTCTATCCCATTTGATGAGCCAGAGGCAAAATTTGCCACTGATTTCATTTGCATATGAAAGACAAGTTTTCTATGACTTCATGTGATAGAAGATCTATCTAATAAAGAAATTGGGTAAATAGTCAACAACAATTATAATTTATAATAAAAACCATTAAAGGCTTGATTATTCTAAAAAGAAGAGGGCTGGGCAGTGCCTGTGGCTCATCGAGTAGAGTGCCCACCTCATATACTGAAAGTGGTGGATTTAAAGCCAGCCTCCGCTGAACTGCAAAACAAAAATAGCCGGGCGCTGTGGCGGGCGCCTATAGTCCCAGCTACTCGGGAGGCTGAGGCAAGAGAATCGCCTAAGCCCAGGAGTTGGAGGTTGCTGTGAGGTGTGTGATGCCACGGCACTCTACTGAGGGCAATAAAGTGAGACTCTGTCAAGAAAAAGGAGAAGGAGGAGGAGGAGGAGGAGGAGGAGAAGAAGAAGAAGGCGGCTATTTGGGACACCATTGGCAGAGCCAAACTTTGTCTCTCACAGTTTGTCCCTCTCAATTACTTAAAAAATGTGAGAAATGTTCCATTGAATCTCCAAAAAAGCCACCATCATGGCTTTTTCCTGGAAGAGTCTGAGGTTAGTAAGTTCCAAGTTCCCCCTTTCACTTTATAGTATAAAATGCCTGCCACAGCCAAGGTGATCCACCATTTTCCCAATTTATTTTTTAAAGTGTTTTGCCAACTGCAGTCTGTGAAGTTGAACCACATGAAATTGCTAATACTAAAGTCTTTTGGCCTTTAGTAGCAACCTCACAAGGCTTAACCTCGGGGAAACTTTCAGGAGTTTAGATGAGATAACTCTCTACTTATAATGTCTAATTTTTTTTTTTAGTTATTCAAATGTATTTAAAATCACATGATCTGGATAAATATATGAATTTATAACATTGGTTCTCTTCCTTCTCATATCATATGACACAATATTATTTAAATTCTCATTGATCAGGATCTTATTCCACATTGTCTAAGAGTTGTCTGGGAAAGCCCCACTTTTAAAAGCTAGGTATGGCAACACCATCAGAATTTCCTCCCAATCCCGTGCACCCACTCTTGAGATGTTAGGGAAGTTGGGCTTTTTGGTGGTTGGTTGGGAAGGGGCATGGTAATGATCCCAGCAATGTCATCACTTCACATCTTGCTGACTTTCCAACAGCTTGTTTACATTCAACACATACACTACAAGTTCGCATCACCAAGAACAAGGACTAACTCTGGGTCAAACTTCTTTGCCTTCTCTTTTACCAAGTCCATCCAAGGACCTAAATAGATGTTGGCGACCATCAGGCTCTTTAACCTAAAATGGCGCCGGGAGTCCTTCTCCTCCCCGCCGCAGCTTGTGCCGAAAAGCCTGGCCCGTATGGTCATTGGCCCTTCCTAAAAAGGTCACAATAAAGCCTATTGGCCGGTTTGAGCCTGGCCAGCCATGGCCTAAGATAAC